>JAULBS010088694.1:0-33310 GCA_032355785.1 Symmetromphalus regularis | reverse complement strand
GGTTCTTGTATTATGTTACGCTATTTGCCAAATGGGCGCCTAAGTTTTAATCCCAGTGTATTTCGTATTATTTCGGATGTTTAGTGTTGGGGTAAAAGACGTTCCGCAGTTTTCTGTAATTAGTTAATGAATTAACCAATTTTAGGCAACACTGCAAATCATTGATTTTAAAAACATTGTTACGTAATTTGGCAAAATTGCATATTCGCCCTTTTGTAAGAGCACCGACGAATTAGACACTTCTAATATCTGGTATAATCATGTCTAACGTGCATATAGCCAATCGACGTCTCTATAGTGTTTTTGGCGATATCTAGGTCATTTGTGAAAGCGGAAGCGACCAACACTAATGTTTACATTAACTTTTGCTTGGTTGCCAGGGGGGCGACCGCACGCAATGTTTCCGTTGCCAAATTAATAAAATGGTCGCAATATGCCACCAATTCGATCACAACGAAGAGGGCTGCAAGGTGCATGTCAGAAATTTAATAAAACAACATTTTGGTCCATTTTTAAATAGGCAGGAAACCTAGTCTTTGGAATTTATACATATTTTGTCTAATACTGAGGACCAAATGAAATGATATAAGGTAAAGGTTATATAATTTTTGATGTATAAAAACATTGATAAATTTATGCCTTAATTAAGATAAAAAAGGTTGTGTTCTTTTATTTTATTTATGTAATAAAAAATATGCAACCCTGCTTATTAATCAGACAATACAATGACTGTATTTAAAGACAACTTTTATGGATTGTTTGTACATAGGTAGTACTCACATTGTCTTATCGAAAAAGATTGCCTGCAGAACTTTCTGTTCCCTGGCTTTCTGAATATCTTTTTCAATACTGTTTGCTCCTCTATCCACCAGACCACCAGCCAATTCCAGAGGAGGAGGAGGCCGCCACTATAATAAATAAACTTATACTATTAAAAGAAACCACTTTTCAATGAGTACAGGATATTAAAGTGAAAACCACAAACTTGTAAAGCTAAAAACAAAATAAAAAGTATCAACTCAAAGTGCATACATACATTATTAATCTTAAAATAAGATGTTATTCACAATTGTCAATATTTACTTTTCAGATAACCAATTTTCAGACAAAAGAGCAAGGAACATTTTGTTCAGTATCGCACCGTGAATCGCTATACAAATTTTTGAGATCACCACACAATTCTAACATACAAAATGAGTTATTACATATCTATTTACATTCAAGCAATAATCACTAATCAAAATTTTTAAAACAATGTTCATGACTTTGACATACCGGAATCATTTCAACCATGTTGTCGCTGATGAGACGTTTTGCACACTCCATTGCCTGAAACAGAGTAACAATCAAATTACAAACAAACTGAAAAGGAGAGTTTATCTTTTAAAAATAAAATAAAATTATCTGATATAGCCAAAACAGCCATAGATGTGAATAACTGATAAATAAAATAAAATACTGACAATTGTTCTTATGCCAAAAATGCATAGACAATGGAACACATTAAAGCAGGAGTAAAATTTCATGACCACACAGACATTTGCCGTCACCAATGGCAGTAAAGGCCATAACCCTCAAATAACAATTATAAAAGATCCCTTGCTGCTTATCGGAAGGAGTAGCCTATGTGGCGGAGGAAGGTTTCCTCTAAAAAATATATGTCAGAATGATTATATGAATGATGTGCAATAGCCGATGATAAGATAAAAATCAATGTGCTTTAGAGTCATCGTTAAATAAAACAAACTTTACTTTTTTTTCTTTTTCTAGTGACAACAAAACTTCAAATCTGGGGCTGGTTGTTTAATACGTGTAAGTTCTTTTTAAAATACATTTTGAGTAAGTCGAGAAATAGTTTTGATTTGACTTGTTATAAATATCTTAGGCTATAAGGAATTAAATTAGAACATCTCTTCAATTGCTGTGATTTAAAATCTGGTTTTGAATACTATGGTAGTTTAACCATGCTTTCAACAAATGGGCTCTGAAAAATAGTTTTAGGAACAGACTAATAATGGCAAATTAGAATAAACTGCTTTCATACCTTTTTATCCAAGTGAGCTTCTTGCTTCTTCATTTCATTAAAGTTTTTGGGTCTGTTAACATTTTCTGAAAATTAAACACAAAAATGGTTTTAATTTCAAAAACCTATAGGTTACAAAACATTTCAAGTCTATAATGTCATAATTTTTACCTTTAAATTTTGTTATTTTGTTGTAAGTTTTAGCATTTGTTTGCTTGTTATAACAAAGTGTGACATTACGGGAGGTAAACATGTATGAAATGTGATTAACAAGAGGTAACAAATGTCTTATTCTGATACCTGTTTCATCATCTCTAATTATAAATTCAAATAACACTGCTAGAATTGTATTTAATACCTCTTTCGGTTTCATCCAATTCGAAGTAAAATGTTTGTTTCAGGTGAGGATCAGCTGCCCATGACACAGTCTTCCGTGGCTTTTTACGCTTCGTTGCTCCTGCTGTAAGCACACTTTTTGGCTCATCTGAACCAGTTTCAGGTTTAACTTCTTTTTTCTCAACATCCTCTATAGAATCTGTTAAAATACATTTAAAAATCCTGTACAAATTATAGAATGTCAACCAAAAGTTGTTTATACAGCTTATTCCAATGTGAAATATACAGTGGTGAAACAATAGATATAAAGATAATTTATGCATCTAAAAGAATTATTTGTATCAGTGAGATAATTTAAGTTCTAATAATTATAAAACCTATAATCAAAGACAGATATTGCATTTTTTTAAAATTATCAACTGAGGAATGTTTTTGACATGATACGATAACATAATATACTCAACCAAAAAAGAAAGTATGCATGTAATCAGTAGTCATTTATTTCATAAACCAGACGACATTCATGAAATTAGATAACCATACCATTTAGGAGGAGGTATCTGTATGCAGTAATATAACAAGTTGTGCACATGTTTGCTGTCAATGGACCATTACTGTGACCACCCCATGTAACAAAAAGATTTCAACATGCATACTTTGTTTTTTTGGTTAAGCATATATAAAAACTTACCTCTCTGTTCATGCCCATCATTGTTCTCCTTGTCCATTTCCACATCTTGTTCTTCCTTAACTGTTACTGACGTTACACTACCATTCTCAGATGTATCCATTTCTTCCGTAGGAGATGGAGTTTCACCCTCGTTTTTCTCACCTGGTTTTTCTTCAGAGGTCTCAAGGGTATCTTGATAAAACTGGTGAAAAAAAACCGCACAAATAATTGTAAATATCAAAGGTACCAGCAACAAACATTTTATAATTAAATCAAATAGCTCACATCTGATGTTATTTAATGTTCTAATGAGTAAAAAAATTAATGACAATTTTAATCTAAACGATGTGCTTTTAAAACCAGATATTTTATTCCATTATGCCTGGCAATTTTTTTTAATGTGTCCCCTTTCATTTTGCATTAACACATTTATAGAATATCTTGTCATGTTAACAAATACAATTATTCAATGAATTAATAAATACAAAATATTACATTTTGATGAACTGACGTCACATGAACTCATCAGTAATGACATGTAACACAAACTAATTGCATTGGCTAGTTAAAATTACCGTATACTGACCATGCTAAGGGGGTGAATTTTTATTTATTACAATGTTTTTTTTTTTTTAATATTTATTTTAATTATTGATGTGACACTGAAATGTTGCAGAATTAACCTTCTGAATAATACTGATATCAATAAAAGAATTGTATTTCCTGTTTGTTTAAATCCATTATGGGTGGAAGTGACACTGCATTTATAAATAAAGAATATTCTCAATTGCAAATGGTGTATTTTTAAACCATGGAAGCATCTTTATTGATTACAATTTTTGCTTTATAAAAAAATTTCATATTTTTTCATAACATTAAACATTGATTTTAACTGGGTATTCTGAGAATGAAGGTAAAGCTGAATTTCAAGGGTTATGGTTTTTGAATATCATGAGGCAGTGAGAATATGTGGTTCTGTATGTCAGTGAAAGAGTGAGACTGAGGTGTTAACTGTTGGAAATCTGACACAAACTGTTAATGACCACAGCTGGCTATGGATTACAAAAAACCAGCGTCAAAACACTTACAAAATCCAAAAATAATATTTGTTTACACCTATATTATTTCATCCTTTTGTTAAGTTTTAAAATCACACTATCTGATAAAAATCAATCTCATTTTTTCTCAAAACTCTTAAAAGAAGAAAGATACTAAAGGCTAAATAAAATCTAAATGGCTAAAAATGCTATTAATTTTTTGCAACTTTTCACAGCATGCAGAGTTTCCGTCAGAAAATAATTCGGTACACAGAATGGGGGGGGGGATTTGGGTATGAGTGTACTCCACCAGAATATTTTTTTGATTTTAGAGGCAATGAAATGAATTCTAGACCACTTTGATGAATGTTAGCTATTATTATTGTTGTATACCAACAGTCTAACTGATTATTGATGCTGGCTTTGTTGTCTCTGGGTCCTTGAAGAACCTTTAAAAAAATTATCCCAACAATTTGAGGGTATAGAGTCATATTTAAGGTAACGGAATTTTACCATCTGGTGGAAACTCTGGCATGGACGAATAAGACTGATCTCAGGTCTGTGTGCTATGATCAAATAAAAATCTATGTGCTCTAGAGGAATCGTTAAATAAAACAAACTTTACTTTAATATGGCCAAATAAACCAGTAACACAACAACAAAAACAACAATTGCATTTGAAATAATAATAATAATAATCAAAATCATTCACAGGACCGTGCTATATGCAAATTAGCTGTTGTCAAATAATATGCGCTTTCTTGGGATTTACTACAAGGAAATATCCTAAATTTAGCATGATAAATGGGTTATGCAAAACAAGACACAATCTGAACAGGTCTGATTCTTGGACATACATGTAAATTTTTAGTTTTTAACAACAGTTTTGAAAATGTAATCTAAAAAGAAACAAAAAACATGTTATAGTTTAAGAAACCTATGTAGCAATTTATTTTATTTCACTTTTTTAATAAATATTAAATACTGGCAATGCAAATGTATCAATTATCTGCATGGGCGTAAATTCAGGGGGGGGGACACGCCCCACAAACTTTTTGGACACGGGGGGACACCTATATAATTATCCTCCCCCACTTTTTGCTTAGAAAATCTGAAAATTTCAGTGAAATTAAAACGCCTAATAATAATCTGTACCAATATTTCTCTTTATTGTATCAAAGTAACACTTTAAACCATGTCGTCTTAGCGCAAATATACCTAAGTACACAAGTGGTCTATAATGGTGGGTGTAAGGGGAAGCTGCGGGATGGTCCGTCCCCCACCCACACTTTTTGGACAAGGATGTGTTCCGTCCCCCTCAGTTTCAGGTATGGATTTTCACCCTTGATTATCTGGCATGTGGAAGAACACAAGTGTTGCAGAGATATTTTCAAAAATTACTGCCCCTATATTAACATTTCAAACATCTGTGTCAATTATAGTTGAATTCATAATTTATTTTTAACAGTACAGTCATCATGGTGAATTTATTTAGATTTGTCTGTTTCATACATTTTAGGAAAAGCAAAATAAAGCAATTACATTATGAGAATAAGACCAAAAATAAATGTTTTATTTTTATTAATTCCGAACATCTTGATTAGCAAACGACCGACTTTTGGTCAACAAATTCAACTACTTTAGCATGCTAACACATGCACATTCGGTGTTCCAGTAACATACTAAGGAATAGTCATGATTATTTTATTTCCAAAAACAAGACAAAAAAATCAAGACAAATCCATGTGTTGTGAATGGAACAATACTCTACTGTAAAAAGTAATTAGGGGTCACTTATATGAATAGAAAAATGTTGAAAACCTAGATTTTAAGATTATAATAACAATGAATCAACTTTATTCCATATCCCAAAGACACAATATCAGCCCTTACAATTAAGTAAAAACAAGCTAATAAAATTTCTCTCTTAATTGTAGCAAATGAAGAAATGGACAGAATGAAAACTGTCAAGGCTCATTCAGTCTCTACAATTTTCTATTCATAGATGATACATCGACCACTAATTTTCAGACCCCTAATTAGTTATCTTACAACGTTTATTTATTAATGATTAATTTAAATGAATATTCTGGCCTTGTATCTATCCCACTATGTATAAGCTGCTTAGAAATAGGAAAAACACACAGAATTGTGAATGACCACTTAGTGTAGTTTAATCTTAAAGTGACATACCGAAGGAACTGATGGAAGTTTATGAGCCATTGCTGTAGTGGGTGATATCGGAGTTGACGGTGTAGGAGGAGTGCCTGGTTTTCCAGGAGATGCCTTTTTCTTTCTTTTTATACTGCCATACGGTACTGGCTTTGTCAAGCTGTCCATAAAGCCACTACTTTCTTGGATTTCATGAGCTGGTTCTACAAGAATAACAAAGAATAGTGAGAACTTAAATCATTTACAAAGCACTAGATTTCTGTCAATTTCGTGTTTAAGCCTTTAACAAACTCAATCAAAAAGAAGCACATTAATACATTCACAAACATACAAATTTAAGCAAAAAAAAAAGTTGCTAAATTGTTCGAAACTGACCACATAACATCAACATATTTGTATAAAATTGTACAAGAGATAAATCCAAAATCTGTATGATATGGTGAACGTGACATAAAGCACTTGTTTAAGACTTAACACACATGGCTTGTATAGTCTGAAATTGTCTCAATAACAGAAATAAAAAATAAAAATTGAAACAAATGGTGAATAGGATAAAATTCCTTTCATGTTACAAAACATCTTACCAAATATATTATGTATTATCAATCACTGGCACATACATAATGATTAAAAGCAATAACACAGAAAGTAGGTGCTAACATATGAAAATGTCTCCTCAATCAATATAATGAACTTACGTCTTTTGGCAGGAATGAGCTTAATTTTGCCATGAGTAACTTCTGGTGGTGAAATATTGCTTGAAGTACCAGGCAGTGTTGGCAGTGGCATTGTTAATGTAAGACGAGGTTTCTTCTCCACATGTTCATCCAGTCTCATTTCATGACTAAAAATAACATAAAAATCATAAAAACCAAATATAAATTTTAATTACACTTTATGGTTTCATGCAACTCAATTTTGACCATTTGATAATAGCAGAATGCAATGTACTGTTACACTGAAAATCATTCCAGTTGAAAAATGTCAAACAAAGAGAACAGTTTTAATAATCCGCACAGGTGTCCAGAGTTGAATGTCAGCAATCACTTTCGTGTATCGAATAGGAGTGCTGTTTATCCGTTTAAAAATGGATATGCTTTATAGTTGATTCATTTGTTGAGTCAAAACAGACCACTGTCCAAAATGGCCCCACAGTCTAACAGAGACTCTAAGCGTAGTGACGTTACAATTAAACACAAACTTTAAATTCATAACTAATTCAAGTAACCTACAAGAGAAGACATATCCAATTATTAATGTTTTCTCAAATTGTGAGTTCAAATGAATAAAAAAAATTTAAACCCATGGTTTGGTTAGACCATCACTTACATAAGTCATCTATTCTGTTATCCATTTTTTTGGTCACACATTATTTAAAGAATAATTACTGTGCTCATTTGGATAACAGAATATTTAGTAACGAGTAACACCAATTTTCAATTCTCAAAGTCTTGTTTAGCCAACCAATCACAACCCTAGATTTTACACAGTTGAAAGAACTGTAATTCTAGTGTAATTGTAAATTGTTGATCAATCATTATTAGAACTTTGGTACTTACAGTAATTCTAGTGTAATTGTAAATTGTTGATCAATCATTATTAGAACTTTGGAACTTACAGTATTCGCTTAGGTGGTGGTGCCTTAGGGAGACTATCTTGAGGTTTTTTCTTCACAGTTGGTAATGTTGTTTGATCTTCTAAACCTGCAAATTTAAAAATTAAACTCTTTTTACAAAAAAAATTCTTCATATTATATCTAAATTTAAGCAGAATGAAGACAACGGAATCGTTTCAGAGGCATATCAAGAGTATTGTTCTTGAGATCTATGTTGATAAAATTATTTTAACATGTATAACACTCACTTTTTAATTGCATAAACTGTCGTGTGATTAATATGTTTTAAGTGATACTGTAATTGGCAGATAAAGTAAATTGCTGATCCCCTTATTTACCGACATTGCATTTCTCCTTTGATGTGCATCTACAGCTATACGAACATACTAGTTTTTGACAAACAATATGTTGCACTCTTCCCTTTTAAAATTCTTGTATCCACCTTTGATCACCTTTGATGGATTCCTGATAATATAAATCTTAGCTTGAAAGCTATTCAAGGAACATAGATAGCCTAGACAGTATATATTTTACATCATATAACAGATATCAGAGATGAGAACAGGTCAGAGCAAAAAAGGAGGGTCACTGGAAGGGAGCATATACAGACTGAGTACGGAAAGGGTGCAACAATTGTCAAAATCAATCCCCTAAAGTTGGCAAACTGCCGATTAGTGGGAAATTCTCATCCTTGAGATATCGGTAAACTGCCGATTAGCGGGAAATTCTCATCCTTGAGATATCAGTAATAACCTCCAGGCCTGCACAAATTGCATGAACGATCGTTTCATTCGTGCATTGGTTATGCAAATTTATTTCGCATAACCGATTTACTGTTTCATGTAAAATTTGCTAAATAAAGTTTCTATATTAACCTTTCTCGGAGTATAAACAAAGCAAATCAAAATAGGTTACGCAAATTATTTTGGCATAACCTATTTTTCGGTTATGCAGATTTTGAATTTGTTCAGGCCTGACCTCTAATGATGGATCATGTGAAAATTATTTACTTCCTTGGGTGGGGACTAGGATCATTTAAATGGACTGACCTTAGGTGAGTGGATGTACACTGATTTCTATTCCTTGGTCCTGAATGGATGAGGTGGATGGATATGATAGGTGCGGGATGAGGGGGGTATGGTAATTCATAAAAGTAGTGTGTTTTCACAAAACATGAAATATGACATTAATTTGACAAAAACAATGTCTAACAATTCCCAATGCACTCAATGCAAACTGATTATATAATTTTTGTACAAAAGCTGTTGTAAAAGTACACTAATGATTAACAGTATATCAAACAAGCAATTTATGCAGATACTTCCAGTTATCCAAGCTACCCATGTAGCAAGTTTTCTGAAAATACTCTTTAAAGGCATAGTCCCATGGAATTTTAGGGGCTTTGTGGTCTAAATATTGATTACGATTTAAACTTACATGCATTTGTTATACTAGATCTCGTTTTCATTCACGCAAGACATTTTAACTGAACCGCAGCATAGGGAATTCCATGTAAATGCAATAGATTTTTTTCACATTTAAACATTTCTAATTTCAAAATCGGAAATCCTCATGAAATAAATTGGTACAAAATGTCTTTGCAGTTACAAAAATATTCAGATGTTTTAAAATAATGGCAAACGGGGAAATACCCGTCACTTGAAATATATGTCAACCCATTTCTATTTATTTGTCTGTGAGCATAATTCATTATTATTTTTAAAATATCAATGATAATAAGTGAGATGTGGTGGTTATGTAAGTAGTTAAATGAAGTATTTCTATGGACAAATCAAATGTTTATATCTGAAATTAATTCTTTGTTTGGAAATAAATTAGGTCACGGGTCCGTGGGAGTGTAAGTTTAACTGTCAACATTTATGTTTGTACAGACAATACTTTTGTAGACACTCCCTTTCCCTAAATTAGTACACTTATTATTAATATATAGGCAAGTTTCTAATCAACATTTTAAAGATCAATTAAAAATTCTATCATCTGTGAATATCTGCTAAGTTAGCAGGATGGTATATACAAATGTCTCAAGATAGCTAAATACATTTAATTTAGATGCATTGTAGTTACTATTAAAATATAATAGTATAAAAATATAATCTCATGAACTATTAAGTGTATCAAGTATCATGGCACTGATCAACATATATATATTTATATCAAGAGTGCCGATATCGCAGAAAAATTGCTGGTTCACAACTTATGCCTTACTAACCTGTGGAACGAAATTTTCCAGAAAAAGATTTCACAGTTGAAGTTCTTTTCTTAGAAGAGTCACTAGATTCACTATTTTTAGACTGGTTAGTTCTATCACTTATCACATTTTTATCACTTTTATTAGAAGAGTCTGTTGTCGATGTAGTGTCTTTGAGTCTTGATTCCATCTCTTTAACATTGTTGCTATTATGATGTGAATGATGGTGGGCTTTTTCCTTTTTGTCTTTCTCCTTTTCTTTACTTTCACGGTCTTTATGTTTGTTGTTTTTGCTTTCCCTTTTCTTCTTTGATTTATCTGGGGGAAAAAGGAGAAAACTTTTCAAGAAAAATGTACAATACAATAAATATATTGCATTACCAAAAAAATGTTTAGTGATAGTCTTTTGTTTTTTCAGTTGCTTTATTTGCATTAATGCTTTTAAAAATTGTGTAATTTCAATTTCTGTTAAAGACATAGTATAAAATATTTATTATAAAACAGCTTAGTATGACTAAAATATGGCAGTGTATTTTAATTTCAATTCACAAGCAAATTTTGTATAAAATAATACAACTTTTCCCAAATTAAGCTTTTTTGTTATACTGTCCAAAACATATTAAACTATTTTAAATAATAAACCACCAATCTATCGATTTGCAGACCCAGTTGTAACATTAAAATAATTATGGACTAAAAAGATTCTTTTAAAAAGACAAAAATCTCAAACTTACCAGCATCAGTTTCTGAACTACTTTTCTCACGCACTTTCTTCATCCAAGACTGTACGATTTTACTAGACAGCATTTTCACTTCTGAAACAACAGAAAACAACCAATGCATATTTAAAGGCAGAACATGTCTAGCATTTAGTGTAAAAAAATCAGTGTATTCTAATAGAAAAATGTTTGGACCAATTACACCAATTTACAAACAAAAATTAATAAAACATGTGACTTTTTATTTTTTATTATCAAGACTTATTTAGTAAACACACTGGCTATTGGTTATCAAACACAATAATGGTGAAACATTGTCAGAGAATGAGAACAAATCAATTTGTGCCACAAAAAAAAATCTATTCTTTTCTTTTTGTTTATTTCAGTGACGTTTCCAGTAGAGCACACTGATTTATTAATGATTGGCTGAAAATTGTATGTAAAACATTTGGTTATTTTGATTATTATCAAGTATGAGCCAGCCTCCAATGGGTCTTGAACCACTGTCATCAGCTTGAGAGTGTGAGGTTCTACCACTGGACCACTTAGGCTCTCCAATTATATACACATTCTTCATAAACAAGACAATAAACACCAACTCATTTATTACAGCTGTAGTACATCGCTGTCTGGAACAGGTGCGAAATTCAGTAATTGCCCCAGCGTCATTCAGTTATACTTACTTTCATCACTAGTCTTGCCAAGCTGTTTAATGGTTTTAGCAGCATTGTTCTGCTTCAGCATATTCACAGTAACTGGGAGGGCCTGGTACACCTTGAGGACCTCCATCATAACTGGACGATTTTCCAGCTCTTTTGAATCCTGTAACCAGTCGTTCAGTATATCCCAGCCACCAGATTCCACAAACCTATAACACATTTAACAATTAGAAACAAACCTCTTAACAACAATACAATGGCAGACTAGGGATTTTAAAAGAAGGGAATGAGAAGGGGGTAAACAAATTATTTTTTTGAAGAGGATCGGATGTGTCACAATAAGTTACGATACTGTATTTATTCTGCTATACAGCGGTTTTTTCCCCTCCAGAACCAGCCTTAAAAATCTAACCCGTCTTATAAGCATTATCTAAAGTAAAAACGCTGTTTTCAGCAATCTCCGGTTGCAATAGCTGATTCAATGTCGAGAAGTTGTTTACCGTAACTTAATTATTCTGCGCTTTTAAAATGGCAGATCTCTAAACATATGGATAAATACTGGACATAAATGATAAAAATACTTCCTGAAACAAAGCCTTAAAGCCAAATAATTACGGTATACAATTAACACAAAAAAAAAAAAAACCTCTTAAAAGTAAAGTTTGTTTATTTAACGCCTCTAAAGCATTGAAAAAATATAACTGGCAGCAAAAGGGTGACCAATCCCACCCATTCCTCATTAATCCACACATGCTGAGGTAGAGTTACAAACAGGTAAAAATTAAAAATGTTTTATATTAAATAAAAATCAAGAGGTGGTCATGTTTAGATTTATTTTTTAAAAATAATCACGAAAAATCACTGCCTAATTATTTAAACAGTTATTTTATGTTGAATTGTTGCCGATTATTTTTAGACTGCAGTTAAAACTTTTCGTAACATTAACACACACAAACTAGACCGATTTAAGAAAGTAGCATTTCTTACTTGTTGATAGCATCTTGATCTTGTGTACACTTCAAGATGCTGCAGTAAATACATCTTGCAACCAGTTTGTTGGCATCTTTCATAAGACTGAAAACAGAAAACCATACATATTAGGTGACTAACATTCCTGCAAGACTGATGGACCCACCACCAAGTTATAAATAATACTGGCCTAAATAAAAATACAAAAATAAAAACAAACAAAATCTTAGAAATTTTTGTTTTTAAATATTTACATCTGTGGTGTAACAAATTTTAAAGATATTTTATTGAGAGAATGAATACACATTTCACTTAAACTGATTATTTAAACTAAAAATAAAATTTTAATAGCCTTATCTTGTCGTGATGGCTCTGTTTTGATCCCTGATACCTGGTATTCACAATACAATAAAATAAACATTCTTAAAAATTTTATGTTCAAGATATTTAAACTGCTTGATCGATATTATCAGTCAACATCTCATACTTTAAATTTATACTGGAAATCTCACCTGGATATACGAGCCGCTTCAGTAGCACCTTTAATGCCTCCAGATACAGTCAACAAAGGTTTCAATGCTTCTAGCAACTGATGTGGATCAATAGGAGCCTGCAGAAATAAAAACATCATTCATCAAAATCACAAACTACATTCAACAACAAACTTTAAAATTCATTCACTAACTACACTGCATTATGAGAGTAGAATGTGGTATTTAATTAGTAAATATGGACAAGAACATTAGAAAAAGAAACCTACATATTACTTTTGCATATTTTACATTTAGGCCTAACCGATATGCCTGCAGTTAGTATATAGACATTTCAAAATTCAAATTGAAAGGAGCTATTCAACAATTACATATTTAATGCTTAAATGAAAGGGAGTGTATGTGTTTGTCATGGATTTTATTATGAAGTGTTAACATCTGTGCATGTGTGATAAAGAACTGGCTGATTTAATGGCCAACAGTTGGAAGAAAAGAAAAGCAACTTGCTACTTAACAGCACTTCAAATCAACAAGGGATTACAACAATGGACTTCATCCCCTCCCCACCCCTCACTGCTTCTTCATACATATAGGATAGCAAATACCATTACACATTTTACTCATGTTTATTACAAATACAATTGTGCCCTTTAATAAATAGCATTTTTTTCTATTAAAATCATGTCATTGATCACTTAAAATCTTGCAAGTTCCAAATGATAAAATTTGGTTTGTTGCAGACGTGCCAAAAACAATATGGTCAAAGGTTGGGTTTTTTTTGGATTTAATGTACACTTTCTGGGGTTGAACTTCGTTATTTCGGGTACACAGTGATTATTGCCTTGGATTCCTATGAATCAAGATGGCACAAAGGCAATTTTGAGGACACTCAGGTGCACAACGGAAAATGTGAGCTTGATTGAGGGAACATCAATATTTGCCTGCCGTAGAAATGAAACTGAGAGAGCACTACAGCAAAGGTACAGGGAGGCACGAAATTTGAACCATGCACTTTCGTAACAGAATATCCTTAGGCCTCTATTGTTTTGTTCCAACATGGATGACACACATTTGATGGTTTACAATAAATGTCAAACTTAAAAGGAAAGGAATGTTTAATAACTATTAGGTGTCAAATATACATTGGTTTTCATAAGAAACCAAATGCAATATAAAAGCAATACTGGAAAGGATAAAACTGCTTTTGTAAAACCTCCCAATTACCAGGGATGGATGAAGCACCCGTCTCATTTTCCATTTACCCAAGACATCCTTTAATGACCTTTCTTAATTGACTATCCCCAGCAAGAGCATCACAAAAGAAAGGAATGTTTAACGACATCCCAGCACATGGTCAGGCCATGATAAATTAATTTTGTGTTTCGGATCCCAGTTTAAAAATCAATAAGGGAGGCAGGAAAACCTAACAGGAGCTTCTTTTTAATAGAAGCTTAAATAACATGAAATGGTATCCAAGACAGTATGTGTAGGAGTTAAGATTTTGTTTGTGCCTTTGCTATATTGAAGTCACAGGACATCACCTGTCAAATGACCAAAGGCAAATGGGAATAAAGGCAAACAACCTGTTACAACCAGTGTAATACCAATGACATGAAAACTTAAACGCATTCTTCAAAATATCAAAGTAATTTACTTCTAAATTGGTTGAAAAAAATAATGTTTTATTTAACAACGCACATTGATTTTTATCTTATCAGCGGCTATTGGACGTCAATCATATGGTCATTCTGACATGTATTTAGAGGAATCCCACTGCCACCACATTGGCTCTCTTTCTGATAAGAAACAAGGGGTCTTTTATATGCACTGTCCCACAGCCTTTGATAAACCAGTTGTGGACCACTGGATGGAACAGAAAATAGCCAAAACTGCATATGGGTCTACTGAGACGGATCAACCAGACAACAAAGCAATTCACAGGCAGACACGCTACCATTTGAGCTATGTCCCACTCCCTCTTAAATTGGTTGAAATATAAAGCATAAACAATTATTTGAGTTCTAGTTAAAAAAATATAATACTCATATCATTTGACGTGTCACTAAAGATTAGTGAAGGCGGACGATCCAAAACAAAATTAATTTTGTTATGCCTGTCATGGAAAAACTGAACAAGGACAATCATGAATACTAAATGTAAAAATACTCTATGATTGGATTAAAGAGTTAAAAGCCGAGAACTTTTAACCCAAAGATGGAACGAGACGTAGCTCAGAGGTAGAACAATGACCGTATATGCAATGGATTGTTAAGACTGATCCCCTTCAGAGCACCCTATTTCTCATTCTAAATAGTCATGGTATGTGCCGTCCTGTCTGTGGGGAAAACTATATATATATATATATAAAAAAAATACTTGGCTACTAATTTGAGATTAAAATACATGCCAATAGCTGGTGTCTTTGTAGATGTGAAAAACAAATGTCTACACATTTTAACCACTTAAACAAGTGTTTTAGGCCATTAACAACATTAATTTTCTAACTTTATTTAGGAATTGTATTAAAACATGTATCAAGGGGACTGTTCAAGTGGCACTGCCAAATTTATTTTTATTACTAGTTACATTTTTCATTCGGATAACTTCCGAAAGAAAAAATTGTTTCTTTTAACAACACCCCAGCTTATTGTTTATTCAGTGGCTATTATGTGTCGACATACAGTATTTTGCGACACATGATATTTAGAGGAAACCCACTATTGCCACAATGGATACATTTTCTAAATAGCAGCAAGGGATATTTTATATCTCCTTTCTCAGACAGGACAGCACATACCAATGCTATGGGTTGGAGCAGCCTTGAGAAATTAAAAAATCCTATGCCTCGTCTGAGATTTGATCCCAGTACCTACCAGCCATGAGATAACTGCACCATTGAGACCGTTGGTTTTTAAGAAACTGCCTTATGCCACACGTATACTCCTCATGTTTATTATGTGATCTAACCAATGGGAATCTGATTACCATAAACAAAACCATAGGAACATAGACGGATTCCCTCAAAATTAGATTTTTTTTAAACTTTTAATTTGACCGATATACATTAGGCAATATCTAGTTGAAAATATAATTTCCATTTATATTACTAATTAGCATAAAATTCTGAATTTGTCACTCATCACATTGAATTGTAAAAAAAAAAAAGATCCACCATTAAAAATATTGGATTCTCATGGATTCTGGAAATATCTGACAAAAAATGATGCCTGCATTCATGAAAAATTATTATCATTTGTGAACCAGTATACATAAAAGCAGCCTTGAGCAACAAAATAATGCCATGAAATGCACATCCATGCTACAAACCATAATTTGCTATTTGTTTAAGATACATCAACTCTGCAAATGCAGCATTGGTATTATATGGGACCATTAACCAAATGTGAATTGATGGATAAGTTGGGGGGAGGGAAGAGATCTTCCTTCTACTCATTATACAAAGTGACACAATACTGGGATGCCCCCCTGAAGATGTTGACGGTTTGTCAATGAAAAGTTGGGAACATTTTAACTGTGGTTTTAAGACAGGGACCCCCTTTTAAAACTAATACTGGGATCTGAATGCCTACGTTTCAACTAAACACTAAAATAACAATTATCAGGGTTTTCATTTTGTTTTGGAGTAGCAGACTGAATTGTGAAAGTAACTGATCAGGCCAAGGGTCCAGGGCAAAAAAAACAACCAATCAGAAATTGGCAATCTGTTCAAAATGACAATCTTGCTTTATGAATGGAGACTAATCCCTGCAAGGCTCTTCATAAAAGTAACTAAATATTTAGGATTTGACAAAAGAAGGCTTATTTTGAACCTTTGGACTTGCATCCTTCTGTATGATTTTAATCCAAATTTTACAAGAAAAAAACCATCACTATGTGGTTAATAAAAACATACAAAATGTCCCAAAACTCGAAAAAATGTTAAATAGAAAGGAAACGAACACCACAAAAGAAATTTGTTGCCACCATTGTACAAACAGGGATTTCCTCAAGAAAAAGGTTACCTTGCTTGACAAAACACAAAAGCCATGCATGTAGATAAAACAGGTATGCCGTGAAAGCAAACAGAAAACTAAAGTCAATTTACACCACCATACTTTAACTGAATGACCATGACAGTATATCATAATTCAACAAAGCTAATCATTGATGTGGGAAAAGAAAGTCATATTTAACAAACTCCCAATAATATAGTGTTTAATCAGCAGTATTTGCATCAAACATTATTTAAGACATCTGACCTATGGAGGAAACCCACTGCAACCAAATAGTAGCTAGAGTATTTTATAACCATAGCTGATAAACCAGGCAAAATGAGCCTTAGTTGTCCATTGGTACATTGGACTCTCAAGCTAACGAAACATCCTGTACAATCTCCTCTGCTGGTGCTCCATCGGTATCTGAAGCTGTACCGAAACCACTAAATCTAGTAGCCGATGATTAATAAATCAATGTGCTCTATTGATGTCGTTAAACAAAACAAAAAATGGATAAATTAGCCATGTACAATCAGCTGGAATAAGAAATATTCCAGTTTTATCAAAGGGATGAGATGGTCAAAGCATCAAGAAATGTTTGGGTTTTTTAATTAATTTTGTAGAAAGAAAAAAATCTTTGTGTAACCCAATCCATGACTTAACTTCTGTTATTCTTATTGACATCAGATGAAAAGTAAAGTTTATTATTGACATCATATGAAAAGCACATACTTTTATCATCAGGTATTGGTACTTCAAACATGGTCATTCCAACTTATTTCTTTAGAGGAAACCAACTGCTACCACATAGGCTACCATTTCCAATAAGCAGCAAGGGGTCTTTTACAAAGTTTCCCAGACAGAACACCACGAGTTGATGAACCAGTTGTGGACCACTGGTTGGAATGGAAAATAGCCCAAACAGTAAATGGGTCCACTGAGGATTGATTTTCTAAAATAATTTTATGCCATTGCCATTTCACACAATTTAGTGTGGCTTACCAAAGATCCAAACAATTTAATTTTACTTCATTTTCATAATCACAATTTACAGTAAATGTAATCAACTTATTTAACAACTTCCACTGACCTCTACCATAGACATTTTTACCTATACAAAGTATCAAAATTCACCGAGTTGAAATGTATGCTTTCAAGTGAAATGTGCAGTATTGGCAAGAAAAAAAAAGGTTAGATCTTTTCCCTCCTGAAGAATCCAGTGCCAAAAATATGTTTTAGAGTGAGGTGAAGGTTTAGGTTAAAAACTTAACTAAAAGTGTTCATGTTGAAAAGACTAAATTGTTTGCTAAATGACAGGAGGGATAGTTGTCACCTAATCAACTGCCCTTTAAAATTAATGTTCTACCTGTACTTAACCCAAAAATATGACAACACCCACCAAACCAGAAAATAAATTTAAACAAAAAAAAACTTACAAATTTGTTTTCCTAGACAAAACTGTATTAAACCTGAACTTATGTGAAGTTAAAGAGTTTCTAGCCCTTGACAGCTACATCATTACAGATATTTACTGTCAGTACCAGACAACACACTATAGTAATATGTTTCGGGGATCCTGCAACCAAACAGTAGCCAGGAAATACAGCTTTAATAAACTATTGACAAATCTAATAGTATTTACCTTTTTCGAGTTCACTGGTAACAAATGTTCTGTATATTAATCCCTAATGGATACAGTATGAGAAAAAGTCCCATTAAAAAAACCCACATCCCATTCAATGTTCAGGAGTTTTCTCAAAAGGCAAAGGGAGCGTTGCAGTAAGAAATTGTTTTTAATTGAAAAATAAAAGATCAGCTAAAGTAACGAGTTCTATTTTAATGTCTATGACACGTTTACCAAACATGATACATGTTTGATGCATTTTCTGTCCATTAATTAAACATAAGGCAAATCAATATATTTTCATACAACGGTGTAGTAATATTTGAAAAAGTGGAAGGGGATTAATTATTTTCAAAACAGGCACTTTCTTCTTTTCAAAAGGGGTAGTTTTTTCTTTTCAAAAGCACTTTTATCACCTTTTGAAACCCTAAAATTGTCACGACATGGATAGCAGCACGTGCAGGATTTTTTTTTTTACATGAGACTTTTTCTGAAAGGTAGGTACGTGGTACGTTTTCTCTTGTACTGCGTACATTAGCAATTAATATATGGAATATTTGTTACCAGCAAACTCGAAAATCTTTGATCTAAAGGTAAGAACTATTGATTTGTCAATAGTTTCTTATTAAAGGGAATAAAGCTATATTTCCCAGGATCTCTGAAACTTTTTACTAGTGTTGTCTCACATTAGACAGCAAATATCAGTAATAACAAAGCTGTCAAGCACAAGAAACTCGGGCTAATGTAAAGTTAACATCAGTCAAACAAATAAGCTGTACTTAAAAAACATTTAAATTTTCATGTTGCATCTCGACATGGAAGATTTCCAATAAGATTAGTGCATTCAGCAACCCGTTTACTGATGATCTGTCTACCCAGTTAGATGTGCAGATATTCAAACAATCGAAATGTACTTTGAAATTATTTATGGGATTCTCCAAAACTGTAATCAATCCCTCGATATTACATAGTTATCACCAATGTGTTAATTCTGAACAGAACACAAGTCTGCCATATCCTCAATCCAAACTTTCAAAGTGAGGTGAAGGCAATCATCTACATTGTACTGGTTTGAAGATGGAGTTACATTTAAATTAAATAACTGAAACTTAAAACAGACAATAAGACATTAAGACCATATTATTAATTTAAAGGCGTCAAACAAAAAATGTATATCCCACTTAACTTAATCCTACATTTATGTGTAAACAAAAATCTTTTAAACAGGTTTTTAAGTGGGATTAAGTTTTAAAAATATTTTTTGCCACCCCTACACCACAAAAAAATAAAATATTTAGACGAGTTACTGTCGATACATTTTAAAAACCTTATTTTTAACAAAAATCGAACGTCTGAAGTGAACTTTGAGGAAAAAATGTTTTAAGACAAGTTAGAATTAATGATTTCAGTTTGATCAGTAGCTGCAGTTAAACAGGGTAATAAACTACAATATGTGGCTCATTAGCAAAAATATGAATATCCACTTTCAATAAACAGCACAACTGCTCCACCAGGGTAGGTTATAAACACATTTACATCTGCCAGATTTCTACCACAAAGCCACATCCTACTCAAAATAAGATCAAATTTTATGCTTCTACACCACCAGTCCTCAACAACCTCTCGCAGTATAAGAATTTACCCACTCCCATTACTTTTTCAATATTAAATCTTTGAAATATTTACTCCCCCCACCCCCCCACTTCCAAAATGTCTTTACCCTCCCATTCCTAAATTTTTCCAGATACAGTAAAATATTTTAGGTATATAAAATGGGATGTTTTTTTTTGTTTTGTTTTTTCAGTAAAACTACATCAAACACCAAATAGCCACACTATAAACAATCCTTTCCTTTCGATGTTTATACCCAGACCAGATGACCAACTTTCATATATACCAAATGAAATTTGTTTTGGACAATTTCAGGCATGAAAACATTAGCAGTTGAAAAATTGGACATGGTTTTCATTTCTTATGCCTTATTCACACAACGAATTTGTCCCAAAGAGCAACAAATAAATTTGCATTGTCACATTTGTACTTTTCTACTTTAGTGTGTAATGCAACCTGTAGCTCATTTGTTACCTCATGAATGCAAATCATTCCTCATAGTCACCATTATTCCACAAATAAAAACTATATAAAAAAAATTAAATTAAGGCAACTTCACATATAAAATCATTTTCTGTGGTGCAGACTATGAAAAATCAGTTGCATTATTCACAAGGTACTCATTCGTCTACAGTGTGTGTTCGGGTGTGAAAACATTTTGTTTTATTGGACTGAGGAAAGGCAGTGTACCATGGTACTAGAATGTGGCATCCATCATCAACTGCAACACGTGCTCATCAACAAAACCTGTAAAACAAAAGTAAATAATTATTAACAATCACAGATTTAAACTATTTTAAAATAAATTTCTACAGTTAAAAAATAATGAAAATAAAGCATAAGTAATTCAGTAGATAAATTATAAACATTTATTTTTAACAATCACATTAAGAAAATAAGTAACTTAATAGAATATGTATAGAGCAGATGTATTTAGTTGGAAAACATTCGCAGAAATTTTTTTGACTATGCAAGACATAAAATAGTCATTGTGAATTTGTACCACAAACAAGTTTTTCTTTGTAAAACTTGAAAATTGCCACAACCAAATACAATTCTAAAGAAATCTTATTTACCCAAGAACATAATTAACAATGGGCATTTATAGGGTTGTATTATGGGAAGTTAGGTGGTGTTAGATTAGAATTGGTCAATGATTAACAAAATGACCTATTATTTCCGGCTGAATTTTAAAAGCAAATTATTAAAAAAAACTAAATTTTTTGTTTAATATGTTGTCGCTGATTGGGTCATAACAAATAAAGATATCATTAAATTAACAAAGATCTCTTCTTAAATCAATTTGATGTTAAATTTTTAAGTTAGGGATGGTCTTATTTTCTGGTTCCAACATTTAAAATAATTTTTTAATACAATACTTTCTTCAAGAGGTTCAGATTTCATTATATACTGAACAAAAGAAACACAAATATTTGTTCAGATCCAGTTTAATCAAATTAGATGAAAAATTCATAAAAACCTCATGCCGAGCACTTTACACTTCTTTGTACATGCCTCTAGGAAGCAAAACAGCTGCTGTCAAGACATGGTTGACTTTCATTCAAACATTGAAAATAAATTTGCATTTCTTTTGCTGTTCAGTATATTTTATTTTTAAATCATAGGAATTTAAATTGACAACAAAAAAAAAATCATAAAAAACTTACATTTAAACATGCACATATTCAATTACTTTTTAGCAGTGTTAAGTCATTAAGTTTCGAAAATGAAAAGAAAAATGTTATTTTCACCATGTAACCTTTTATGAACAATTTCTGACGTATCAACAAACCTGTCCTAGCGTCCACATGTAATCAGTGGTAACTTTTTCCATCCCAAACGATTTGTAACATAAATGCACTCGTAATATGCAGTCACCTGTCTAACGTGACCATAAAACACCTATATCAAGTAGTCACAGTAATTTCCTGCTCTATAAAAGCTTATCAATGCAAAGGATTAAATTATGCAACAGTGACCAATACTCTGTGACAATGGACATGGGCAATAGCCTGTAATCCCTATTGTGAACAAATTAAGAAACTGTGAACACAACTGCCTTTGGATATAAGTCTGCCATGTGTGTATCTCAACTGGTTGGAATTACAATTCATCTTACATGCATTGTCAGAGATGGTGTTTAACATTTGTTTTAAATTAGTTGAATATAAATTTTAACATGTAGGCCTACACGAAGACATGGTTTAAGGAAGCACTATAGAATACACATACCATCAATGACAACCATACACAGCGAAAATACAGTTTAAAATAGTGATGTTCAACCTGTAATAAGCAGCCACTTTTTATTAATCCCTTGGATGGCTGCTTAAGACAGGTTTGACAATAAGGCCAATTTTTTCATTTCACGAACCCACGAGCCTTATATTTTGCTAAATTAAAATAAAATTTCCACTGTCCTGAATGCTAGAAGAAAAAACGTGCATACATTTTAACTAGCATAGGTAATATGGGTACATTACCAAAGTGTAACAAAAACATTAAATTTACACTTTAAGTTGAATAATTTCTTTTCATAAGGTGGAATACGTAAGTATGCAGGCATTTGAGCTGTTAAACGAGTAAAACTGGTAAAATTAATTTCATGCCAAATTTTATTTCCCCCTAGACATTTTTGGAGGGCTGCATTTGAGAAACAAAAACAAAAAAAAATCTGGCCTAAATAAATGCTATGTAAACTGCATTAGTGGTGAGGATTATATAGGTGTTTTTTTTTATATATACTCTTGTGTATGCACATATTACAAAAATTAAAATTTATACAAGTGTTGCAATGAAAAATATTTCTCAACAGATTTCTTCTCACCTGCAAATCATTAACGAATATATCCAATAAAAAACGTATGAATTAATTTTTCATTTTTATTTTATTCTAATACTTGCTACCTGGTCCACGATTTTCTTCCATTTAATTATAAATTCTTCAGCCGTATTTGCCTGGATCAACATGGGTGTCCCTTTGTTGTCTTCCTTTGCAGCAAACCTCACTAATGTGTTTAGATTTTATTAATACTATTACTAGTATTAGCTTATGGAAATAAAACTCTTTACAGTGATTTAGTATGTTTTTATTTTAAACAGCTTGGCACCCAATAGCTGATATTAATTTTAGTCCAGGGGGTAGAGCATTAAACCAATATTCAATCAATCACCAACCAGACGGCATAACCCAGTAATAGAAAATATGCCAAGCAAAATGTAATCTTGTCATAACTTTAATTGATGAAGCCAGGACTTCTCTATTTTGGGGGGATAGAGCAGGGTGGGGAAATAGGAGGAACTTTCACCCTGCAAGTCTGTGAATTTCAACAATCAAATATAAACAGTGGTAGGAAAAAAAAAGATCTGGTAGGTGGGACAGATGGTCTATTCTGTAACTATGCCAGTACATAATTTTAACTAGCTTAGAGCACAATATGTAAGTTATCTGTCAATCTAACCAAAACATTATTTTAAAAACCTTTACAGTGATACTAATTTAAAATGTGCAAAGCAAAAATTATACAAGTGTGAAAGACAGAAAAAAAACTAGTTATTCTGAAGTAATGGATGGACTGATAGAATGGTGGCTAAATGTTAATTTGTTCATCACAATTTTCTCTCATTTGGTAACTAGATTTACTTTCTGCACCCTTGCTAATTAAAAGGATTAACAACACTCATTTACACTGGTTAATCAGGGACGATTTTTTTCCAATTAGTATCAATGGCTCTTATAATCACATTTCCATAAATGACATTCCAGCTTAATGTGGCTAATAGATGTCAAAATATGGCATCTTTGAAGGCAACAATCACTTACTGGAAGTGGGAGGATGGATCTGTGGGGGGAAGGGGAGATGGAGGCATGCCATGCTCAAATTATTTTTTGAAAATCCAAGGTTTTTAACATGCCTTTACCTGCTAAACCTTTCAAACTATTATAGACCTAGTGTACTTCAGTATATTTGCAGCAAGACCACATGGCAAAGTGTTAAATTGACATTGTAAAGAGAAATACTGGAAAAGATTATTATTTAGGCATTTTATTTCAATTTTTTAAAGCAAAAAGCAGGGGTGGATAATTATATAGGCATCCCAAGTCCAAAATTGGATGGAAGGTGGGTATGTGCCACCCCCCCCCCCAGGATTTAAACACATGTAACCAACTACTGCCACTCTTTCAGATTAGGAGCAAGGATTCTTTTATGCTTTCCCAGATAAGATTAACACACAAATGTTCAACTGTCTGTTACACCAGTTGTGGATCACTAGCTGGAATGAAAATTAAGTCTCAATTTTTTTTTTAATGTAAATCTATTTGTCCAAAACATCAATAATTTTGGACTTTAATCGAAACATTCCTACTTTTAAGTTTAAGTACTTATCTGGTAAAACATAAAATATCACCACATATCAAAACAATATAGATTTATTTACTTTGTAATTGCAAAACACTTATTTAAAAATTAATAAAACTGCTTACCATTTGTTGCTGCTTACAGAAACATCTTGTTTTAAAAATATCAGTGGTAGTGAGTGACTGCTGGTAATCAACGTATGTTCAGTATTTACTTAATTTGTGTATTAGACTAAAGCACCGATTTCTTAAATCTACACAGCGATTTGAGACATGATACAAAATGTTCCACAAAAAACATCTGGTCTATGATATCTGCCAACACTGGAAAAGCTAGCATTTTTTTCTATCACCAATATTCAATAATGCACTTTAATGTTGCAAGATTTATCTCCCCTTTGCCAGGGTACCACATGCTCATCAGTCATTTAAGAGTGCTGTAAGTATAAACATTCAAGTAAATTGCCAGTTACGTATATATTAGCAATGTTTAAGCCTAAGGATATGATAGTACTGCATAACTCTTAGATGCATTTATAAACATGAAATGAACCAGAACCATTTTTGTGATCACAAGAAAACACAAATTTTCTAATTGGCCTTGCATGGAATAAATTTTTTCAAACATTTGAAATATTCTTTTAGTTTACAATAATCTCATAAAGGGATAAGTACACAATACAGCCACAATTTAAAATATGTATTTGAATAAAAGTGATATTATTCCCCATACATTGTTTTTAATGAATGGACTAAAGCAATTTAAGTCTATTAAAATATATTTCATATGTAAAATAAAACATTTTGGAATTTAAAAATGTCCCCTATCTAGTCTAGTGTGCATGTAAAAGACATTTCTATGACAATCATTAGGTTTACAGCTAGATAAAAAGCAATCATAGGAGTAAATGACCACTGACAAAGCATTCCAAAATGAAATGAATGTTCTTAACACTTCAAGGGACTGTGTTTAAGGGGAGATAACTACACATAACTAACTAACTTCAGCAGCAGAGTAATAAAATATTCAATCAAAATAACAATCCATTTTTTTTTTAAATACTGGGTTAAATAGAACTTGCAGGCAATTTTTCAAGAAATGAATAAGTTTGTGCAAAGCAAATGTTTAAAATGACACCTCAACACACTGTTATGAGCTAAGAGTGAAAACCAGTCCACCACCAGATGGGCAACTCTTTCAAAAAAAAAGTTTGTTTTATTTAACGACACCTGTTAAGAGCACATTGGTTTTTATCTTATAAGCTATTGGTACGTCAATCATGTGGTCATTCTGACATATTTATTTAAAGGAAACCCGCTGCCACTTTATAGGCTACTCTTTCTGATAAGAAGCAAGTGGTCTTTCATATGCACTGCCCCTGTTGAAAATGAACAATTATGGTTCGATAATAAAAATTAACAACTTTTTTTCAACAACAACCGTCATTCCAGCGATCCAATATGAAAAAAAAAGGATTTTCTCTGGAAGGAGCCAAACTTTGAATATGGCAATTTCACTGATAAATATAATTTATCTGATGCACTTTTAATATTAAAATTATTATTGGTAAAATTTATTCGTTACAATTTTATGATATAAATGAAAACACATAAAAGGTTAATACTACATATTTTACGTGATGATGGTTTAAATACCAAAAGTTAATATTAACAAAAGATTTATAGCATTATTATATAGATAAAAGTAGCTTACAAATATTTTTCAAAGAAAAACTTAAAAACATTATAACTATTATTTTTAAATATCCTTATTATGACTGCTACGTCCAAACATCCAAATGAGTTAGCCATTTTGTAATATATAATTATATATAACCCTGATATGTCACGTTACTGAATTACCATAATAAACACAATAACTGATTTTTATTTTAATTATTAGTGTTACTGAATTACCACTGTAAGGACAATAAATTATTATTTAATAAAAATAGTAACTAATATTAACAAACAAAAACGGTTGTTTCCTTTTTTTTTAACTTAAATTTTTTAGTTAATATTTAGTTTTATGTATGTTTTGCAGTTTACGCTGAACTTAAATAAGATTGCTCAGTGGGGGTCACACATGGAGATCTATGAAAAATAGAAGGATTAATGTTTTGAAGTAACAGTTGATTGATTAGTGGCATTGGCAAGATAAAGAAACAAAGATGACAACTTTTAATGTAAAAAATTAAACATATATATCACACTTTTCGTCTTCCTTTTTTCTGTGATCAAATTATCTGTGTGTGATGGTGAATTGTGAAAATGTAAGCACCTTTAAAAAATTCTGGGGAAAAGCCCTGCACATCACATCTTTGATGAACCAGTTGTGGACCACTGGTTGGAATGGAAACTACTCTTTCCAGTTAACAGCAATGGATGTCTTTTATGTGCTTTTCCAGACAACACATATCATGGCCTTTATTACAGCAGATTTAACATCTGAAACAAGTACATGTATCATTTTGTATGCTGGTGGGGATTATCAAATGATCTATCGCACATCAGGTGGACACTACCTCTTGAGCTATGTGCCATTTCCTCAAGATCATCAAAGGCAATAACTGCACGAGGGTAGAAATTATCTCGCCTACGGAACAAGTAACCCAAAAAAGAAGACTATTATTGGTATGAACAATATGACTTAACAGATATACAATAATTGTGGGTTACTAACAAGACAAACCCTGGCCAGAAAACAAAACAAAACGTTTAATTGATTGTAATGTACACTCATAATAAAAATGAAACTGGAATCTAAAGGAAAGTTTGGTTTTTGGAGTGAAGACAAAAAATATCTGATGACACAAGGGATTAACATAATTTAAACTTTACTCATCGCCAATGATTTGTGAATATGCTGAAAACAGAAACATAGCTGAGTACATAAAGTAAAGCAAATTATTCAGACTTATTGTGAATCACAGAAAAAGTTACGTCTGAATGAAGGAACAAAAAGAACTGCACTGTTCAAACTGCAGTCATACACTTACCTAACAAGCTGTAAAGGTATCTCAATACACCAAGTAGATGGGTCAACAAAAAGCTGGCATAATGCTGGCGACTGTACTGTGTTGCCAACGAAATACACACATTATGGAATCCATAATAAAGAAAAAACACAGGAAATGTGCAATTTTTTTTAATTTATGTAGTCTAGATGTTTTATGCTACCAGTAATCATTCTGAACTAGCTGAGAAATATTTAATTTTAGTCCGTCACGAGTTTTTATATACATGAAATGTGTGTACTGTGATTTTAGCCTCAAGTTATGTGTAAGCAGCGTTTCTATTGTTGAACACAGATCTGGAATACGTTAATTTTGTGAAGAACAAAAAGTAACCTACGTGGCAGAAAAATGTTCTTTAGATGTGTCACAAATACACGTACAACACCAAATAGCTAATTAAAGTTCTCATCATTACATTTGCTGTTAATTCCATTCTTACAATCTCTACAAAAGAAATCTACTGCAGCCACATAAGCTACTTTTTTGTTAGGATCAGTTCTTGTATACATGCACCTACCACCGGCTGGAACAAATAGCCAAACAGGATCCATATGACAAGACACACTTTAGGTGGATGCTCTACCAATGATGTACAGTTAAAATTCTTTTTCAGTTCTTAATTTATAAGCCGAAATTATTAAAAGTTGCCAGACTTGTACTCTCCTCAAAATTTGTCATCACAGAATGTATTAGACCTGTGACTATGTAGTATTATGAAATTGCTGTTACAGTGCCACAGAAGAAATTAACATTGTCTTTAAGTTTCAAGAGCTGAAAATACATAATTTTATAGATATTGCAGTCAGTATGCCATAGAAGCATTTTATGACTGCAATTATGTGCCATCATTAAGTGTTTTTTTTTAAATAATTAAATAAAGAATTCTAATATTAAAATTATATTAACTTAAGCCCTTGAAATGTTATTTTCAAAGTCAATTATTAGCCATACAATGAATTCACTGTATAAAACTTTTACTTCTAATAAACTAATACACCTGTTGTTAATAAAAAAAAAAAATTCAATCCCAAATTAGTCACATCATAAACATCAACTCTATAAATACCGCTGATCACGTGACTACCATATTTGGAGTCTTACAATTATCAAATGCCAACTGCCATGTTGAATGTTGGACAACCTCCAATAGTGAACTGCGTAAATGTTACGATTTTATAAAAACAAAATGTAATGTACAATCCACAAATTCATACCAACCTCGTTAGCCCGAACTAAACACATTCCAGAATTTACTCCCAGATGTGATTGTGAAGAGAAGTACAATCTTCATAAACTTAACAAAATGGCGTCATGCTTCAAACGACCTTACGTATTTTAATTTGCTTTATTGGCTTACCTCACTTTACAGTTTTCCACCCTGCAGTTAAATAACACAAACATAGATCATACATCTGCCCTATACACATTCAAACAAATTATTTTTAAGATACCGAAGGCAAAGCCTGTTTACATTGAAAATTCAGTTTGTTAACAACACTTACGCAGTTACATCTGCGTACACTATTCCTTTTTATCGTATAATCACTCCTTTCAGAGTACTATCATATTAATAATTAAATTCTTGTGTACTCCGATATTGATGATTCTTGCAGATACGGTTATTTCTTTGCCATGTTATTTTATGCGTGTAACATGGTGATGGTGAAGGTTATTTATGATCAATGCGACTTTCAATGTTTCATCAAATCTTTAAAACATTAAGGGTTTTCGTTTACAAATAATCTATATTACAAACGAATAATGTCCTTTTTTCGTAAATCAATTTCTACACGTGTAAATGTACAAAATATTTTGTGAAAATATTGCACAAGTAACTAAAATTTCGAAATTATTTTCCCAAACGTTTTGCTGTAGCAGTCAAGAGCTAATCCCTAACTATGTGGGGTTCTGCACGGCGTTCTGACGTCACCGATGGCATGTTTTAGAACCGTACGCAAGTGGGAATTGTGTTCATTCCCAATCTATATTTATAAATATTACTATTTTGAAGTGTTATTTCTTTTTAAAAAAATGTATTCGATAAAAATAATGTTACTATACAATAAATGTGATAGTTATTAATTGAGTTTATAGAGATAATTCCTAAACGGTTATTTTCGGATTGTTTGAAATCCCTTTCGTTTCCTCCTGAATATTAATAGATAAAAGAATTTGGGCTCTTTGCCAAAAACAAGCGGTTGCTGTGGTTCAGAGAGAAGGTCAAGCTTCATTATAGAACAAAGTATGCTCATTGACACAAGTTATGGGTACACCTACATAATATAATAATAATAACCAGTGGCGGGTCCATTTAGGCGACCCCAATAATATGACGCCGATTGCTTGGATTATTTAATGTTAATAATAATAATTTAAAAAAATTATGTTATTTAAATCGCAAAATTTAGGAGGGCTCCGCCCTTGATCCGCCACTGATAATAATAATAATAATTTAAAACACTGGTTAAAACCGTTCAAAATATACTTATAGAAGTCAAATATGTTTAGCAAAATGTTTGTTTCTAGACATAGTATTAGGCCTACAAAAATGTGTGTTAGCTAGCACATATTTAGGCCCCATAAAATAATAATGATATAAACATGATATAAAATGCATCCTAAGTACCTATCTGTAGATATTTCCTTTGAAAAAAAAAAGAGAAAAGCCCTCATTTAAAAAAAAAAATTAAAAAATTATCGAATAACAAAAGAAATTACACGTTTTCATATTTTTTTTTATTTTTATTTTTTTTTATCACGAAAGTCATGAAAAACCCAGCAGTTAAAGATACGCGAATACAGAACAGACATGACCACCATTTTCATCATGTTGTTCCAGCTAGGCAAATACAATTTACTGTATTCATGACCATTATCTTAAATATGCATACACCTAACTATATCTTATATTCACAGGCCCGTGCAAAGCTGGTAATAGGCCGGTACCAGATGGGAAACGTAGGCCCCCATTTCCAACTGCTCATTAAGTATATATATATATGATTTACCTAAATGACATTTATTATATGTTGAAAATATTTAATATATGTTGGAAATATTTAATATATATTGCAGAGATTTAAATTTTTAATAAATAATTTATTTATTTAATAAATATTTGGTACATATTTTTTTTAAAGTTATAATATATAAACACACATATAAATTAAATGTGCAGAAAAACTGTTAAAATAGCTTAAATAATGTTTTTACACTTTGCAACCCATATAAAACACTCATATTTATCCCTGGGCACTCATATTTTTCTCTTTAGTGCCCAGGAGACTGCTGGCACTCACTAATAGGACCGACACGAAAGATTTATACTTGTAATAAAACTGCCATGTTATGCACTGAGTTGAAATTTGGTGTTTGGGGGGTGGGAGGCTTGGCAGGTATTCTGTCAGGAAAGTTGTAATAAAACACAGATTAGAAAAATCTACTTGTGGGTATTATGTATTTGCTTGTTCGGCTACTATTCTCGTTAAAATAAAACCATTAATTTTATGAATGAAATGCTCTTATTGTGGGGAGTGCGTTTGATTCTACTTCCGCTTGCAGTGCACACTGATACACATGCACTTGCTTGTTATGCTGTTTAACGTAGCGCAATGTAATAAGTTTATGCGAGCAATACATCTGTTATAATTCTCTTGCCATTCGATTTGAAACTATGTGCGATGAATACGGTGGTGTAAAGGAACTGCCAGTGAAATGTGTACAACAGAGAAAAACGAGAATGTACGTTCGTTGACAATTGGAGAAAATTTGAATGGCTTAACTATGAGAAATAGGGATAGTACATACTCAGACAGAATAGTAATTTTTGGAATTCGCTATTCCTTTGGAATACTAGTAGAAAACCTGAATTTCGACCACTGTAATGTATGGTTTATTTATTTATTTATTTTTCTGGACAGGGAGGTGACAGGAATGAGAGAGGAGTGGGAGTGATATATTACATTGTGATTCCTTTTTCTTTTTTCTTTTTTTTTTACAAAATGTTACTGTACTTTTAAAAAACAATATTTCGAGGGGTTAGGGCCAGAAGGTCTTAACTGATTTTTTGCCGAACTGAGAAAAACGCAAAACAAAGTTTCAGCAACGTGGTATTTATGTCTGAATAAAAGCTGGACTTTCAAATTCTGCGTGAGTGTAGTCCTATACACAACCCGTCTAATGTGTACATTTCATGATCATAGGTTTAATAGGTAGCATACACCACCCCCCGAAATCACTTACTACTTTTTGGCATATTGAAATAATTCCTATAAAAAGTCATAAGGGCACTTAAGTCCATTTGGCCTAACGTCAAGTTGGTCATGTCAGTAAAGAAGGAACCTCTTAAGGGCACTTACTGCATTTTGGTTCTGACTTATATACCCATGAGTAATGACTATAATGGTGTAAGTGCTTATAAGACATTTTGGCTAGATATAAACTGTATTATTTTTAAATAGCTACAATATATCAAGTACATTTGTTATCTTTCACAGACTGTTTAATTACTCAGTATTTCTTTCTAAAAACAATTTTCACTTATAAATAGCGAAATATAGTTGAAATAGTTGAAATGTCTTGTTCATGCTTTAATCAACTGTTTTGAATAATTATGTATCATCAGGTTAGTCACACTAATACTAATTAGGTACTGATCCAAGACAACAAATTAAAGCACAAAACTATCAAAACCCCTCCGTGTTAAAGCAGTAATTTAATATTAAATCATAGTCCAGAACAGCTATAAAATAGATCAGTCATTGGTTTTTTAATCGTTTTTACTTTCCAATGCATCTGGATCTGCAAGGCAGTCTCTCACTTTCCCACTGGCTGGAATGTTATTATAATATTATGAATTATACTCTAAAGGAATGATTCCATCATGCCACAATGAAAACAGATCTGTTTTTTTCTGCTCCAAAATGAAATTTTTTCTGTATAGCATCCAGGCAAAGGATCTTCAATAGACAAGCCTCCTCTACTTCGACTGCAGGATTTTACTTTGATCATACTGAATCTTTCCTGGTTAAATTCATACCTGAAGAATATGAAATTTGGTTCCAATTTTTGGAACTACAGCCAATTAATTTTCATCCAGTTAATTCATTTACCTGTAGAATCGACTAATCGAGGTGTCAGAATGTATTTAGCCAGTGGTTTCAAATTGAGGAAGTCATTGTATTTCAATGGTATAACTGTGTATGGTTTCTTTTTGAAGGCTATTCTGACTATTGTGTCCCAGTGACTTAGAACATAAGCAAAATTTAGTTTTTTGGCTGTTTCTATTGCAGCATGAACATTATCGCATTCCATTTGTGTGTGACCAGATTCTAAAAATTCCTGGTCATTTGTATAAAGATTTGACACAGTAACGACAGCATGGAATAGAGCAGTGGCTGTGAAACTGTTTCTGTTTTGCCTAGCGCACGAATCAGAGTAAAGACAAACATGAGATGTAACTTGTGGCAATGACTTGATGTACATCAATAAGGATGTACCTATTTCATATCACCCGCATTTTCCTTCAGTTTCATTCCATAGATAGCAAGACACATTTCCATTCTTTAGGGAATAAACAGATAAGTTGTAGTAACTCAATTTTCTTTTGTAATATACCTGATTCACCAATGAACAATGTATTGGAAGGACAGCTTCCAAATCAAAGATGGCAGCATAGTAAGAATCCTTTTGCTTTGCAAAATGTTTGTCAAATGTTTTCTCTTCTCGTGCTCTAATCTTTCTTTTCATATGTTCATCAAATTCATTTGCATATCATTTGGTACTTTACCACACTCATGTTGTT
>JAULBS010088683.1:0-10659 GCA_032355785.1 Symmetromphalus regularis | reverse complement strand
CACCTTCCACTTGTTAGAATCCAGCATAAACTTAAAACTGCCAAACAGTAACTCTGATGCCACATCTCCATTTTCAAATCAGGCTCCCTTAAAACAATGATTTATCGTTTTGAAGAAAACGGTTTTGGAAACGAAGGGGTGTGGTTATGAGTTATCATTAGTGGAATAAATGTAGATCACCTGTCACCGTGAAACACATTTGGTGTTAACATGATTATAACGAGAAAATCAGTACATTCAATTTTTGTATTATAATTAAAAGTAGTTTGTTTTATTTAACGACGCCTCTAGAGCACATTGATTTTGATCTTATCAGCGGCTTTTGGACGACAATCATATGGTCATTCTGACATGTATTTAGAGGAAACCCACTGCCGCTACATAGGTAACTCTTTCAGATAAGCAACAAGGGGTCTTTTATATGTGCCATCCCACACAGGACAGCACATGCCACGGCTTTTGAATCGACCAAGTTTGTTGTAATGACTCACAAACAACGTTTGACACATGATGTAGCTACTGACATCATTTCTGAGATGAATTAAAGAATATGCCTACTTTAAGACTTATTTAAAACATAGGAATGTTTATTTAACAAAACCCAGCACATTGGTTATTATATGTCAAAACCACAGAACAAGAATTAGCCCAAATGGGCTGCTCAAGGGAATAGTTTAGATGACCCTCAGGCGCTCTAAAAAAATCCAAATGTTGCCGACACCTGTTATCAATATGCCCATGTCCTCTGGGAAATGTTCTGTAAGAATTAATCTCCAAGGATGTGAGGCCCTCTAGAATATTTATTCTAGGAATAAGATTCCAGTTCCATTTTAATATATTATTTAAAACATACTATTCATAGAACTCAATTATCATCGCTGCCAGCTGCATGAAGTTTGTGGTACGTCTTACTGATTGTTATTGTTGATTCTGACGCCGGACACTTAATGTTTGTTTCTGTTTCAGGGGAAGAAGATCCTCTCTGTCGACGTGAAGGGCAGACAGCAGACCCAGAGAGCTGTTTGCATTTTATTATTTGTCAAAATGGCCGTCGCACACAGAGAATTCAGTGTCCATATGGTACCGGCTTTTCCATTCCAAAGGGCGACTGTGATTGGTTGACAGAACTTGACTGTGGCCAAAGAAGTCTGTAACAAAAGACTTGAATGGTTGTGTTCACATCACGCGATGAAGTTAATCTGTCTCATAGGAATGTGATTTTTAAAACTTGTATATAACTCAACATGGTTCGACTTTTTTAAAATATTATTTTTAAACGCTTTTTTATTTTTTTTATTTAATTCGCACTTTGATTAATGTTCACACATTATGACTTTACCTGAGAAAACATGAAGGGTCGTAGCTATTAATCATTTTATCAAATGATATCCGAATTATTACTATAACACCCATACAAGTATTCAATACAAAAAACCCATTTTATTCGCCATAATTATGTTCACTAATTATCTAACTATAACCAAAATTTAAGGATCCAAATGTCAAGAGTTTGTCAAATAATCCAAACATTTAAAACAGGCACGGTGGAACAAAAAAAATCTGTCCCCACCCTACTTTCAATAATTGTGTATCGAGCATAAGCTTGTATACAGTTGAAACTCGGCGCTTCGAGCCTTGATCTGTTAGCCCCCATGTTCGTGCTTGCAAAGGCATTTAGTTTTTTTCTTTCTTACTGCTCCCTCATCTACCCATACCATTTAGGGGAAAATCGTAGAGCTATCAAAGAAACGTTAGTTACGGCCCTAACATGTTGAATGAATTGACTTAGGGTTGCCATGTAGATGCTATAGTATTTGGTAAATGTATAACGTTTTAATCTTTTGCTTCTTTCACGAATGTTTTCAGTGGCTTATATTAGATGTAATCTTTATCGGGCAAGCTGTCTGAATGCTTACTGAAAGCGTGTTTATTCATCTAACTTTCAAGGCATGGTTATGGAAATCTCCTTTAGTAGTCTCAAACCATCGATTGCCATTATGGATGTCATATACACTTGGTTTCACTTGTATTTTGCCAGCACAATAATTAGATTTAAAAATAAACAATAATATTCATATTTACGGCAATATTTCATTGTACCTTGCTATAATATGACATTATAATAGTTTTAATAAGTCATTGTTCTTTATTGTTGTTTATCTTAACCTAACGAGTAACACATTTCCTTGGAACCACTGGCAACAAAGTTGCATGTCCACGCAAACATGAAACCATAGGGTTCACTATCGATATTAAACGCATACTCTCACGGATCCTTGACCTAATTAATTTCCAAACAAAGAATTCATTTTAAATATAAAAAAATTATTTGTCCATAAAAAATACTTCATTCAACTACTTACATAACCACCGCCTCTCGCTTGTTATCAATATTTTAAAAATAATAATGAATTATGCTCACAGACAAATAAATCCTAAGCTCGACATGGAATTTCCTATACCATGGTTCAGGTAAAACGTCATGCGTGATATAAAAGCGAGATCTAGTATCACAAATCCACGAAAGTTTCATTTGTAATTAATATTTAGAGCACAAAAACACTTAAATTCCGTGGTAATATGCCTTTAAAATACTAATGTAATACTTTATTTTGGCCTTCCATATAAGTTTTCTGTAATTTGGTCTTTATATTAATGACACTATTGATGCAGAATTGTCTGGGTCTCACCCTGGCCCGTGCGTATAAAACTTAAAAGTGCCATTCCGGCGTTTAAAATCTCCAGAATTTAAAAGGTTTGTAGGCTGATTCCCAGCCTTTCGCTCAGAACAAAATAGCTACCCTTAACTATAACATAAATACAACAAAAAATTGAAATGTAATGCATTACATTTCAAAAAGATTAATGTTACAACGAAGGGTAGCTATTTTGTCCTATTATTTTAATGAAAAGAAAAATTACAGAAGGGCCGCCATACCTTCCGCCTTTGAAGTGGTTTCCTTTATTTTATTTACTACTACACCTTCCAGAGGTGGATCAAGAAGATTGATTTGTCGGAGGGACACACTTCATTGTCGAGAAGGCATACAGCATGCCCTATAATTTTCAATGCAGAAACAAGATTGTCAGTTTTACGTTCAGGACCACCAAATACTATAGCTAGCAGTCGCATGCTAGACTAGTTTGGGGGATACCCAGTAAATATGTATGAAACCAGTTTAATTGCTAGCTACCTAGCCCCGCAAAGGCTGGTTAAACATGAATATAAATATGTCACACTCTAGGATCCATTCATTTTATTTACAAAAGAACCGTAACTTTTCATACCCTCGGACCAACAAACCTTAGAATCAGCTGGGTCATAAAAACAAATTGAAATAACATGTCCATAAATCAGGCACATTTGCAGTTTTAGGGAAGGGGTGGGGGGTTAAAATACCCCAAAATTGGTTTAGCAATTAATTTCATCACTCCAATATTGACAGAAGCAATATTTTATAGATTACCTAATCCTTTACCACAGATCAGTTTGAAGTTGTTTATCAGTGTGAGAAAAAACTAAAAAAGCCACCTTTAACTAAGATAAGCACATACATAAAAGCAATAAAGAAAAAAATAACTGAAAACCAGTTTGCATTTATTTAATAATTTTTATATGCTATATATATATATATATATATGACAAATAGTAGTAAAATGTTTTAAATGAACTATCACCTTTCACAATTCAAAAAGAGCAAAAATAGTTTGTCCAGTAACTAATTTTATGACAATTAATCATACTTGAAAGTTCTTCCACTCGGACATTTTTACTCGGTCTTTTTTGATGTTTTGCAATAACATTTTATCAAGCACACTAACCCAAAGTCTCCATTATTTAGAGAAAACCAGTACACATGTACTTGTATCTGGGCTACCACTATTGGCTGGTTTGAATCTGAGCTACTAGTTTTGGCAAATATGTATGGATATATGTATGCCCACAAAAGACCGTGAGGTGAAATGTTGGGAGATTAACGTGCATACATCAAATAAATGTTCAAGCACGTTTGTTGTGGATACAAGGTCTGACCTACGCTGGGCATTGTATCAAACACAAGAAAGGAAAAATAGGCATCTGCAATTTACAATTAAGAAAATTCTGGACATTTTACTTTGTGCCAAATCATGGATAATTTAGTTGCATCGAACCAAATGGCAAGGTTAAGTTGGATGCAATTTTGATGGTTCTCCAAAATAATTTTATTAGGAACCTTAAACATGAAATTCTGAACCAGAAATAAAAACTGAGTCCTAAAGAGAACAAGTTTTGGCAAGTCTGAATACAGCAGGTTAGTCTCTGAGAAAAAATGGATGGCTGCTATTGGTTAATTTGAATATAGCTGGTTTATCTCCAGCTACTGTTATTGGTTGACTGTTAACTGCTGCTATTGGTTAATTTGAATAAAGCTGGTTTATCTCTGGCTACTGTTATTGGTTGACTGTTAACTCAACTGCTGCTATTGGTTAATTTGAATATAGCTGGTTTATCTCCGGCTACTGTTATTGGTTGACTGTTAACTCAACTGCTGCTATTGGTTAATTTGAATACAGCTGGTTTATCTCCAGCTACTGTTATTGGTTGACTGTTAACTCAACTGCTGCTATTGGCTGGTTTGTATCTGGGTTTTGGTTGGACTAACAAATAACCAGCTACTGCTCAACAAAAAACATGTGACCATGAAGAAACACAACCAACATTCCCACAATAACCAGATAAACTATTTTATTACCATTTTTTTTCTTTCATTGGGCTACAGCTGACTTATCATGTGTAAAAACGCTCCCCACACAAAAATGCTCAACATATGATAAGCACCAACACCTTATGGAAAGCAAGTTTCTTTCATTGCTGCTACTAAAGAACACAAACATGATGATTTCAAAATGATATTCATCATACGATTCACCTACTATAGTACTGATCAAAGACATATAATAAATACAGCAGAAGACTACTCTATGCTTATTATTCACAGATACTGATATCTACACTCTTTCTTTGTGTAAAAGCACCGAGTTTGATATTCAGTTTAACAAGCGTAGTGAGTTGACATCTGCATGTACGATCCCTTAAATCAAAGTAGAGTTAGACAAATAAAATGCCATTTCATTAATGCAGTCAAGAGTGTTTCCAATTTCAATTGAAAAAAAACAAAACAACTTTTCTTTTGTTTAACGCCTCTAGAGCATATAGATTTTTATCTGATCATCGGCAATTGGACGTCATATATATGGTCATTCTGACATATGTCTTTAGAGGAAACCCGCTGCCACCACATAGGCTACTCCTTCTGATAAGCAGCAAGGGATCTTTTATATGCACCGTCTCACAGACAACACATACCACGGCCTTTGATAAACCAGTTGTGGACCACTGGTTGGAACGGAAAATAGCCCCCCAAAAAAGCAAAAAACTAATTCTCAGTATTAATGAGTAGCTCTAAATTCTTCAATCCACAATGCAATTTTTTCCAAATTGTCCTCCATCTCTTCTGGTGTATTACTTTGAAGTTCATGAACAATTTCATTCTTATATGCTTCTCGAGCCTCATCTAGTATTGTCTGAAATATTTCACATTGCACATTGTCCTCGAGTTTCTTTGTGTTGTACCCCCTAAAAAAAAAAAAAAATTATACCACTGTAATTACAATGTAAAGAAAGGAATGTTTGTGTAATCGTACCCCAGCATATTCTTAAATCAAAAGCTATTAACAGGCATGATGGAACAGGAGGGGCAGCAAGAGCTCTAGCCCTCCAATAATTCTGAATCAAGCATAACCTCATATCCACTTGAAACTGCACTTTGTGCCTAGATCTGTTAGCTCTACCCCCCAATGTCTGTTAGCTGCTCCAATGTTCACTTGCTACCATCGTGCCTGATTAGGACTGATTACTGACATACCAGAATATTGTTTAATCTACAGCTGTAAGGTATTGAATTCATTTTTGTAACACATTGTTTTTAGAACAAACTCACCAGTGCCACATAGGTCACTCATTCCAAGTAGCAGCTAGGGTCCTTTTATATAAACATTCCCAAAGAAATGATGACACATACCACTGTCTTTATTATATTCGGGGGTAAAACTTTGGTGTTTGGGGGGGCACAGCGATTATTACCTTGGATTCCTAGGAATGAAGAAGGCATCAAGGCAATTTTGAGGACACATCAGGGGCACAATGGCAAATGTAAGTTTCCTATAGGGCAAGTGCGGGGGGGGAAGACACAGCAATATTTGCATTCGTTGAAAGTGAAATTGAGAGGGTACTGCGGCACAGGGACAGGGCAGCAAGGCAAATGCCTCAATGCCTTGGTAAAATTCGACCTCTGTATATCTGTTCTGTATCACTTGCTGGAACAAAAAATAACTCAAAGGATCCCCGAATAGCCCTCAACATTGTAACAACCATCAGCAGTATCATTGCAAAACTGATCTGCCATGGCATTTTTATAATTATCAGGTAATTATTATTAATTAAATACTAAACTGTCATCACAAGATGATCTCAATCTCGAGTGTTATCTGAAAGGGATTAAGCTGATAACACATAACAACTCATGCTGCAAAAGATATTAATAATTTTAAACTACTTGCCTTTACAGGTACATACAATTTCCCAGACAGAACAGTACTGTAACATATTCAGGCTTTTCTTTTTATTTGAGAGTAGGAGTTGGAAGGAAGAGAGTAGAAGGAGGAGATACCATTCAAGCTTGTTTAATACATGAAAGTAGACGGCGCAAGTTTGCAAATAGATCAGTAAATGCGCCACCTTGTTTTGAAAACACTGCATATTATTATAACACATTTTTTAAATCCACTTTGTGCTAAGATGCTTTTGCCAGCTTTTTCAGCAGTACCCAGCTCAGACAACCCTCTCGGATTTCCTTTTTGACTGCACTTACAAAAAATGCCCTTCAAAATCCAAACATAAAATTAATTTGTTCATACCTTTATATTATTTTATTGTTTTGTTAAGTTTTAAAGACAAACTATTTTCTCAAAATTAATCCAGTTTTGGGGGGAAGTAACTTTTAAAAGAATTCAGTAGTTTAAAGGTTAAAATGGAAATGGTTAAAAACTGTTACAAGGAGTCAGGACACTACAGATAAAACTCACCTTTTTTCCAGTCTTTCATACAGATTTGTGTTATCAGTTCTCAGTACAAAGACAATGTCGAACCAGCGTTCTGGGAAGAAGTCACAGCTGTGGTAATCTACTATGTTACCCCCCTCACTCATGATGTCTTCCAACTCATCAATAACCTGTCAAAACAAACCTTAGATATATTAATCATATGATTGCATGTGCACAGTGAATGAAAAAGAAGTTTGTTTTATTTAACGAAACCTCTAAAGAGCATTGATTTTTAATTTATCATTGGCTATTGGACATCAAACATATGGTCATCTTGACATATTTCTTTAGAGAAAACCTGCTGCTGCCACATAAGCTACTCTTTCCAATAAACAGTAATGGATCTTTTATATATGCACTTTCCCAAACAGGACTGCACAAACCATGGCCTTTGATGAACCAGTTGTGGACCACTGGTTGGAATGGAAAATAACCCAAACTGCAAATGGGTCTGATCTTCTTCGCCTTTTTTTTAAATTCCACTAGCCGTTGGGCTTGAGGAGAAAGTGATTATTTGGTAACCTGACCGCAAAAACCACTAGTAACGGGCTACCATGTTCTAGAAAGCCTGCTCAGGTGTCACTTACCCGGTCTTCATCAAGAACTGGACACTGGTATGTTTCATCCCAACCCTCAAATAATTCCTCCTCTTTGGCCAGGTTCCCAACACCAACATAATTCAAGGCTGTTCTCTGAGCCAGCTCCGACCCCAGTGTAGATTTACCTGTACCAGGTGTACCTGATGAACACAAAAATATATATATACCTCATTACACAAATGAAGTGTGGTTCAAATGGGAAGTACTTACCAAACATTCATAATTAACTGAATCAGTGCATTACTCCAGTACTCCATAAAACCATGTAGAACTCTTTTACTTTGAAAGCACAAGTGCAATGGTAGAAATTAAGAAATATCTATCAGCCTGGGCACTAATATCCTAGAAGAGTTACTACCCCTTATAAAAAATCTATTAGTGATTAGAATAATTACACCTACATGTACATTGATATACTGGTTAGCAATTCAAGAAAAGTTTTCCCACTGTTAGTTTTGGTAAAATTTATTTAAATTTGTCTATGTCTCTAAATAGCATAAATGTACAACACTTGACTGGAACACATCCAATGGTTTCCACCCAGTGATTTCTAATTGTCTGGGTTAAGCATTAGTTTGTATCCTGTAAGTATCTGATGGTTTCTTCAAATAGTTATCTGTTTTATATGTAGAACAGTAGATCTTAAGGTGTCATTATATAGCACAAGTGATTTTTCTCCCTAGAATTGTGCACTGATACTGAAAGAAAAATGCATTTAACCCATATCAGGCCAGTGTTCGTTTTTAAGAACATCACTCATATGTGTCAATTTGTTACTATTAATAGAGCTGCTGTAGAAAAGAGTGGTGTAGAGGTGTTAACCTTGATTATTATGTCACGCTGACAGAGTTTTTTGCCTTTACAAAAACCATCTGAATATAAGAGCGGTAAGTAAGATTTTAATTTTTGTCACACACATTTGAATTTTATTTACATATATAACAAATGTTTGTTTTGTAAGTTCTGTTAGTATTGTAAGGAAACATAATACCCTTGAAAATGCATGTATACATTGAAATTTATTGCTATTTTACTGTCACACATCAGTTAAGTTTTCATTTTCTTTTTTCGAACATTAGCTTTATATGGTACTACTGCCATCAATGTGTTTTTCAGAAAAATTAATTGTGAATTGGCTAAAAACACGCCTCTTTCTACACAACAGATTTGTTACAGTTGGTTTTGGATGGCATTCAAGAAGTTCAAAATATCGTGCTTCTTCCACCAAGTCAAGACGGTAATGTAACCGATGAAGTGGATATACAGCCAGAAGAAGATGTAACCCTGCAAGTTCTCCCAGCAATTATAGACATTAACATCAGCATTGCGTTGAAGCATATTTCTCAGCAGTATTCCCAAATCCCATTTACATGGCTAAACATGTTAGTTTCTTAGATATCTATTAATGACACTGATGAGGGAAGGGAAGACTATAGAAAAGAAAAATTATCAATAGTTTGGTTATTTTGGTCATGTCGGCTGATTACAGATCCTGGATGTCTTATCTATTAATAGATAGAAATTTCGCCTTCACTGGGTAAATGTAGTGGCATTCTGGCGACCGTTCAGTTACCGCTAGGCATAAGCACATGTATTATCTTGAAAATTCTAAAAAAAACAAATGCAATTTAAACGTACAACATCGAACTCATTCGATACAAAAAAAACCTGATTTTGACAAATGACAATTTTGTACTGGATGATGTCCGTGAATGAACCCTTATTTCCAGGCAGTCAGTGCGGAAGCTCATTTTCGCAGCATTCCCAGTGTTTACAGACATAAGTGTAACTAACTTCCGATTTCTGAAAGAAGTTAATACATTGTCGTCTAGAGTATCTCCACTTATTCGACTTATTACGTTGTATAAAATAGTGTCTGCTACAACACGACCATGGATAGCAGACCTGATTACGTTCAATTGGCTGCTGAAACTGTAGAAGTTATACTTCCTCGGTAAAAAAGCAACATGTGTTTATACGTCTTCAGATTTCCATTATGTGTTCATACTCTTTCAGTCCCTTCTTATTACGTAATTTCGAGCATCAGGAGGTACTACACCTCCATTTCTACGTGATGTGGAACACTGATATACATGCAATAAATAACTCATTTATACCTGGGCACTCACATGTCTTCTGCCCAGTTCTGGGTACTCATATTTTTTCTTCTCGGCACTCATGAGTGCCCAGTGGACTCATTTAGGAGTCATTTAACTCATTAGTAGGAGTCATTTAACACATTAGTAGGACCCGCCAATGCCAATGGGAGGAACAGAGTTGGGGCGAATTTAATTGCCAATTGGGGACGACATGTTACGATAACACGTTAGACATCATTTTTAAAACTGCCACAAAAGTTCTTTTAGTATTTTAAATATCAGTAATATAAAATAACGACACAAACAATACCTGTTATCAATATGTTCGGCCCACGTGGCCTAGCTGCCATTTCTGCGAAAAACCTTCACAAAACAAAACTTCCGGTGTAAATCTGTTTGGGTCCGTTTAAACATCGGAATGTACTAAAATGATCTGAGAAACAATTCCAATGAATTCCATACATTATAATTCTAGAAATAATTTTAAAGACGAAATAGAATACTCATTTGAGCACTTTGTTTATAAAAAGGGTACGGTTATAGAATCTGTCCGCCACCAAGTTAGTAGTGAAATCCTCAAAAAAATCAACATTTTGCAACTTTATTGTGTTTCCCCATTCCATAGTAAATGATAATTGATAAAATACGGTCATGTTTAGGGTGTGAGTTAGGGTTAGGTTAGTAATAGCCTAGGGTCAGTTTTGGGGTAGGGTTAGCTTTAGGGTTAGATTAGGGTCCGTTTTAGGGTTAGGTTAGAGTTATGGTCAGTTTTAGAGTTAGGTTTGGTTAGGGTCAGTTTTAGGGTTAGGTTTGGTTAG
>JAULBS010088672.1:0-17806 GCA_032355785.1 Symmetromphalus regularis | reverse complement strand
TTTATAAAATTTATATGTATTTGGTTTAGACTGACAGTAAGGCGGTAGATAACGAATTCTTTCATTCTTAAAAAATGTACATTTAAATATATAGTGAAACTCATCTAAATATATAGTGAAACTCATCACCGATGTCATAATTATTACACAATTATCACATACTTCGTTATTCTATATTTTGTATAGCTTATATTATTTTCATTAAATAGACAAAACATTTAACTGTCTGTACATTTATATTGTTTATTTATTAACAATGTCCACCATTGCCCTTATGATGACAATACACTGTCTAAATACAAGAATACAACAAAACAAATATAATATATATACTCTTCAAAAAAAGTAGGGGAACTCTAATAAGAATTTACAATTGCCGAAATTGTAAGGTATAGTATTTGCGGTGAATGGTTATATGATAATATGAATTAATTGGGCAAACAAAAGATAGTTTAGTATTACAATAGGTTTTACCAACGATCTTGAAGGACGATTGGAGTCAGAAGTGAAATTTGAAAGTTGACGATTTTTTTATCAGTAGTGGGTGATACCGTCACGATGTGTCAGACATTTATTCAGTCGACGAGGCATACTGTGTATGAGTCTCCCAATGGCCATTTGAGGGAGTCTGTTCTACTCCTCTTGCAGCGCCTGACCAAGTTCTGCTAACATATTCGGCGGTCATTGATGTTGACGCACACGTCTCCCTATCATGTCCCACACGATAAACAGACCTGAATGTTCTTTACTAGGATGTCTGTCGTCAAAACGTATGTTCGCTATAATAGTTGATATTAAAGACATAGTCCCACGGAATTTAAGGAGCCTTGTGCTCTAAATATTGATTACGAATGAAACTTACATCCATTTGTGATACTAGATCTAACTTTCATATTACGCAAGACGTTTTAACTGAACCATGATATAGGGAATTCCACGCCGAGTCGATTGAGTTTTTTTCACATTTGAAAATTAGGATTCATAAATTTTCAAGATTTCAGGAAATGTTTTGCAGCTACAGAAATATTCGGACGTTTCAAAACACGTCTATTGGGGGCAATACCCGTCACGTGGTTCGAAATATATACGTCACACCACCTTCAGCGAAAAAAAACGTTATTTTTTCGATTTATTTGTCCGTGAGCACAATTCATTATTATTTTTAAAATATTGATAATAAGCGAGATGCGGTGGTTATGTAAGTAGTTGAATGAAGTATTTCTATGGACAAATCAAATGTTTATATTTAAAAATTAATTCTTTGTTTGGAAATTAATTAGGTCAAGGGTCCGTGGGATTATGTGTTTAATACAGGTTTGGCTCTATTTTTATTATGTGGATAAGTTATGTAAAGGCGTACATACTCAACCAAAAAAAGAAAGTTTGCATGTTAATTATTGAATATTGTTTAATGTGTCGTTTCACCTTAATCGCAACTTGTGATATTACTGCACACACACACAAACAACACCTCCTAAATGGTGTGGTTATCTAATTCCAGAATTTCTTCCATGAATGTCGTCTGGTTTATAAAATAAACGACTATTGATTACATGCATACTGGTGGAGGTGATGGTATTTATTTTCGTGCTTATATCCAATTAAGGTTCAAGCACGCTGTCCTGGGCACACAACTCAGATTCCTGAGGCCGATTACATGCATACTTTCTTTTCTGGTTGAGTATATTAAAGGCAGTGTATTTAGCTGAGTGGGTTGTTTTCTTAATTTAAAAAACTTATTTTTTAATTATTATTATCACTTTTTATGGATTATTTTCCCTTCTTTTCTTTTCTTTTTTTTCCCTTCCTGAACACCAGGGCCCAGTTGTTGAAAGCAAGGTTAAGCTGACCGTGGGTTAGTTGAATATTTCAAAACCAAATTATAAATCTTTGCAAATAGTAATTGCAGAGATATATTGAAACTTAGATTATTATTATAGCCTATGGTATCCTTAAATAATCAAATCGGAAGTATATTTGGACTTTGTATGAAGATATTTTAAAGAGAAATATTCAACTAACCCATGGTTAGCTTAACAATGTTTTGAAAAAGTTGGCCCTGATATACATATAATATATAGGAACTAATGGTGCAGACGGTAGTTAGTTGACCTATATTTTGTGGTAACGAGGTGACTCGGTTTCAGAATGTGCAAGGTAAACGTGGTTTATTATTAAATTATGCTACATTATCCATTTACTTAAAGCTTAATGCATACATTTGCATACAGCAACACGAATATAAGCAATAAACTAAGTTTCTTAACACGGTCATCAACATAGTGGTATTCATGGGCTGACGAGTTGACATAGAGTTATTTCAAACAGTTGGTGTCACGTTGTACAGACAAGGTTGGGGTGGGCAGGGCCGGATTTAGACTTCGCGGGGGGTTGGCTCGGGGCACTTCGAGTTCGGTGTCCCTCAACATAGAAATAAAATTACAAGAAAGATTTTTAAAATGAACTAAATGAATTAATAGAACTAATTTCATAATTATTAAAACAAATTTATGAAGGAAGTCCTTAGTCTGGAGGGAACCTGTGCCCGGGACAATTACTCCCCTTGCCCCCTTATATATCCGGCCCTTATACCGACCAGTGGTCCACAACTGGTTTATAAAAGGCCGTGGTACACAGCAAAAACAGTCACACATGTTTCACATATGAATTGGCGACATATGTTTCACATGTTAAAAATACGTTATGTCGAATATAATTATGTTTCAAAACATCTGTTTCACATACGTTTCTTTGACCATACGTTTAACAGAACGCATGTTTAACGTACGTTTAACATATATGAGTATTTATGGTGTTTCTTTCCCTAGTAATCAACAAAGTGTTCTTATCAAAAAAAATGTACTTTTCTTAACAAAGATAAAAAAAAAGTAATTAGAAAAGTGGCCTTTGTAGGATATAGGTGTACTTGGTTCATAAATGTATACTGGATATTAAAAAAAAAATGTACCTTCCTTAGCAACCAAGATGGTGTCCATAGAAACAGTTTCAAATATCTACAGAAGCCCTTTCCATGTTATTGTGTATGTCATTAACGTATGTTTAACATTTATATGAAAAACACGTTTATCATATGTTTAACGTACATTTTTTAAAACGTACGTTAAACATACGTCCGCCTATTCACATGAAAACATTACGTTCATGAACGTACGTTAAAAAAAACGTGGATATTTTTGCTGTGTGTGTGCTATCCTGTCTGTGGGATAGTGCATATAAAAGATCCATTGCTGTTTATCGATAAGAGTAGCCGCATTAGTGTGGCGGTTTCGTCTCTTCTACTAACACTAACCTCTGTCCTGAACAGGAAGCTGAGCGGTGTGTCTAGGACAGCGTGCTTGAACTTTAATTGGATATAAGCACAAACATAAATACAGCAAACCGACCTGACATAAAAAAAAGAACCTAAAAATTGTCTTTATGCATTTTAATGAGTTCAGTACGGTAAAAAGAAAAATAATAAAAATATTTTTTTTTATAAAAAAAGTAACGTATCTTTATTTATTTTGTTCAGATCACAGTAGTTACCATAGACCGTTTAAAAAGATAATTATATTGTCATAGTTGAAAATATAACATTTCTCATACAACAGATTTGCCCATAACACGGCCATTTACATAATACGTGCATTTTTATTACATGTTTATTTTAATTATAATTATAAAATATATTAAAAACATACTGTATTGCTTTTGAACAAAATGATTAAAAATACAAATATGATATTAACATCAACTCCTTTCATTATATTCTTCATTGCTATATAAACTGTTTTCTTGTGTAGGTCTCTAATCGTTTCATTTGTTTGTTTTCATGTTGTTAGGTGTGGTTTTTACCTTTGTTTTTATAAAACGAGAAAGTAATAATTTGGAATTTTTATAAGCATCATCTATTATGACGAGCATGCTTCTAGATCTGTAGTTCAATGGTAGAACATCGGACTCACAAGCTGAAGACAGTAGTTCAAAACCCGTTGGAGACTAACTCAAACTTGGCCACGTGTCAAAATCATCAATGTTTGAACAAAACAAACACAAATAATCTAGATCTGTTTCCCGTATATATATATATATATACACACACACACCTTTGGTCCTATCGCTTTAATCATTATGATCAGGGGATCTGGATTTAATTTTTTTCCTAGAACGAGAAAATAGTAACTTGGAGTGTTATGCAAAAAATATTATTATGTTCATCAGTAATAAACATCAACGTATTTTCCCACGTCTTAACGTAGGATAGATTTTAAAAATTATTATTCGTTTTACACAAACGCTGACCCTACATTTTGTTAAATTAAACTAAAAGTAAAAGTAAAAAGTCACACTTATTTTATTTCCGCCGACTTTTCTGAAGGATAGAAAAGAAAAAAAAAAAGAAAAAAAATCATGCACCATTGTTTAAACAAAAATATTAAATTTACACTTTGAAGTTGAATAATTTCTTTTCATAGGGGGTGAATATAGAAGTATGCAGGCATATTACCAGTTAAATGAGTAAAACTGATAAAATTAATTTTACACCAAATTTTATTTTTTCTTCCCAAAATATTTTGTAACTTTTTCCCCTCTCTCCAACACTATTTTTTTTTGAGGGGGTGGGGGTCTATGTTTGAGAAAATTACAAAAATAAAAACCCTGGCCCTAATAGCATCTATTCCGTATGTGTTGCTTCTAACGACATTCAATTCAAAGTGCAACAAGTTCGTTTTCTGTGCAGTGTATACTGATTTTACGACAGACTAATATTGCTGAAGAGGCTTTTAATGAATCACGTCGGTGCTTTTTTGTGGTCTGTCTCGTACGGAGACGCCGGAACCCGCTGTGGCGAGGTTGACGTCGTAAAACGTCGTGCATCGCATCACAGAAGTGTTGCTACTGGGCGAACACACTTTTATAGCAATCACAAAACGCCAGTTCGTGTTTTCCTCGATGTTTATACGTTCGTTGGAAGTTTGTGGCACTTTGCGTAGCCAAACAGCTCCCGAGTTTTCAGCCATGCTTCTCTGGACGTGAAAACCGCTATAAACTTTTCACGTTTTGTGCACCACCGCTATTAACTTTACGACTTAACGTTTGGCGTTCAAAGTGCCTTTACGCCGTGTTATGGGCAAATCTATTATATGAGAAATAATATGAAATAACGGCAACTCCATGCGGAGTCGGAAAGTATCGTTTTGAAACGGAGGACCACCCCTTAAGACTTTCAACACAGTTTGACCACACCCACTAAAGGATAAAACTTGTTGCAGACGACATTATGCCGTCACATGACGAAACCGATTCAAGTCGCGTGCATAGCCGAGCACGAGATCCGAGACAGAGTGCACGAGACCGGAACCAGCTCTTGACTATGTAAATGTGTGTTTGTACCAATGTTTGGTTTTCCACGCTGATTTGGACACAGGCTGATACAAACCTACTCCTAAAGTAGGCCTATAGCACACCTGAACGCTGGGCACTGCCACTCGGGCGGTCTGTTTCTCTGTGATCGATTCGAGAAGGGGATTAGTTATAACCAGTATCTCATGTGAAAGGATAGCATTTTATCTGTATCGTTCACAGGACAGTCTCACTTTCTAAAAGCCATGAAGCCTGTTGATGATCAGTATTAAATCGTGAAGTTATAAGACAGTTTTTACACCATAGCTAAGTCTGCTGGTGTTAAATTGGACTTCTTTTTTGGTATCTAAGCCTGCTGATAATCTGTGATAAATTGGACAGTTAAAGTTTGCCTAAATCTCTGTATATTTAAAAGAAGGACTGGTAATTTAGTGGAAGTGGATTTTGGACTGTGAAAGGATGACAAATGTGTTACAAGCACATACAATTCATTCAGTAATGGAGCAAGGTGTTGCAAACGACGATGATACGGCAAATCTTTTGAACTTTGTCGACATGGCGTCCAGCAACATTAAACTTGCGCTGGATCGTCCTTCAAAGTCTAAAAGGAAAGTTAACCACAGAAAATATCTACAGAAGCAACTCAAACGTTGTGGAGCGTCACCTAAACCAGGATCCGAGTGTAAATCAGGGGACCAACAAACGCACGGGGGTAATGGGAAATCTTCTAGAAAAGAAACTTCTCAGATAGGACTTCAGATAAAATCATTACAAGCTCTCTTTGACCCGCGAACACTCCATGACAAATGTTGCACAGAGTCTAAAACATCAAATGGTCCCAAACAACCGATGAGGACTCGAAAGTTACCAGCATCTTTTTTCACTGAGCCTGTTAGAAACAACGAGGACTGTTATAACAACGACAATTCGATGCTGCCAATAGTTTTAGCCAATCCTTTTGGGATGATAAGTATGGAAGGCAGCGCCCACTACCCTACTCTACCCACAGACACGTTGGAATCTATTCTCGGTCATAACGAGCTGAATGAGCTGCTGTCCGGAACGTGGCAGGATCCTCAAAGAGATTCTGCTGGTACCCCAGGGAGCGTGGACACTTGCAGCCCCCATTCGCTTTCAGATTCATCAGATCCTTACACGTGCGCGTCCCCTTCTCCTTCATCCACTGACTGGTCCCCTCGTGCAGGAGGCCACATTGCAGGGGTCTATCCCTCAGGGTCTGAGGACAATTCTAACGTGTGCACGTTCTACCAAGGTGTTCATAACTGTGACACCGGCGGGCAGATGTATGGCAGCTCTTTTCAGATTTCTCCAGAAAAATATATTTATGCAGCAAATCCAAGCGTATGTGTAGAACAAACGACATTGCCTGGTTTTCAGTCATTCGCTGTAAACTCTTCATCAACCATCAGACAGACTCCATCTTTCAGCCAAGGCTGGTCTGGTATGGAACCATGCTATACATATCTATAGCAATAACAACACTTCATTTTCTGGTATGGATTGATGCTATACATATCTATAGCAATAACAACACTTTATTTTCTGGTATGGATTCATGCTATACATACTTATAGCAATAACAACACTTCATTTTTCTGGTATGAAACCATGCTATACACACCTATAGCAATAACAAAACTTATCATTATAATGTGAATTCTTGAAATTGAACGAAAAGAACATAAATAAATAGTGTTTAAACCAAATTTGAGCAACACGAGGGGACAATTTGAGCAACATGAGGGGACAATTTGAGCAACATGATGGCAACATTTGAGCAACACGAGGGCATGCTATAGGTTTAAAACTGCATGTACAAGAACTAAGACAAAAATTGAATATTACTGAGTGTAATATTTGAAAGGATGTATTAGAACGTGTTAAAAGTGATATTATGAAATGATCATATTATTTGACAATATGAAACAAAAACTGTGATTTCATATTATTACAGGATTGTACTTCTCAGTCGCAAATCATCGATGCATCCACAATTCCGGGGACTAGTATATTTTTCATCAGTTGTAAGAAAACGTTATTTATTTTTTGTTTCATTTTGCAATGTTGTAAGTATTATCCATCCTGATTTCATATATTTTCATTCATACATTGAAATATTTAATAAATTATGCTAAATTCGCCATATTTACAAACTTAAATATACGAATACATTGTCGCATATTTCATTCATTCCTTGTGTATAACTGTGATAACACAGGCAAATGTATTTATCAATATAATAAATATAGCATAATATATAAACTATTTTGTGTTGTAATTTATTTTATTTTCCTGTTTGTGGACAGTGGCGGATCTAGAGGCTCGCCCCACCCCCCTTCCCATAATTTTGCGATCTAAATGACATTTAAAAAAAAAAAAAAATTTTTTTTTATATAGAATCCGAGGAATCGGCATCATACTGTTCGGGCCCCCTAAATGGATTTTCTGGAGCCGCCAACTGGCGGTTATTATTTTTAAAATGTCATATACAGATATAATTGGTTTCAGTGGCGGATCCAGAAAATCCTTTTAGGGGGTCCCAATATGATGCCGATTCCCCGGATTTTTTAACGTTAATTAAAAAAAAAATCATAATGATGATAATATATATTTTTTAAATGTTATTTAAATCGCAAAATTTAGGGGAGGCGGCCCCCTGCACCCTCGATCCGCCAGTGGTTTTATATGTTTATATTCAATGAACTTTCGAATATTTATTTTTTGTTTAATGTGTTTTCATATGAAACGACTGACAGACAAATATACTATTTGTACGAGTTCTTATTCAAAGAACGTTTCAATATGCGTGGCAATAACAATAAATGTTAGTTTAAACTGAAAGAAGCATTTTGATACATAGCCAAATCATATACATTTTAAAAATCCATGATATCAGTAAAAACAGGGCCGCATTTATGGGGGGACAAATTGTAATTGACTCGAGGCCCCCCTGCCAGAGGACCAGCCCATCCCCCCACTAAGGACTTCCTTTATTTAAAAAAATGTAATAATTATAAAATTAGTTCTATTCATTCATTTTTGTTACTTTTTTTTATTTGTCATGTAATTTTTTATTTTTTTTATTTTGATGGGTCCCCAAACCTGAAGTGCTCTGAGCCCACTAAGATCTAAATTCGGCCCCGAGTAAAAAAAATTGTATTCTTTTTAAATAACACTAGTGCTTTTTTTTTTAATTACACAAATAACTACAGATAACAGATTATTTTAATTTTAATTATAATATAGTTATACAATTCACGATATGTATTTCATTTAAGTTGGTTGAATTGTAATACCTTTTATATAGCAGTTTAAAAACAAAACATTTTATTGTCATTGTGTTTTACTAACTTGCCGCTAGCTTGACATTTCTTAATTGCCACTTAAGTCAATTCATAAAACAGACTCGGGGATGGACCAGAGGCGGTTCCAGAATCTCAGATTCTTTAATGTTAATTGGTTTTTTTAATAATAATTTATATGTTATTTAAATTGTTAAATTGAGGGGGGCACTGTGGATAGTCGTCCTGTTCACACGCCTTGTAGTTCACATCGTTTATTTACATGTCAAATTGAACACGCGAGCTACCAACCAATTTCGACTGACTTCAGTGTTTCATTCATTTAATTAATCATTTTCCACTGTATTATAATTATCTTCTCATAACACGTTTTAACGTGTTAAAGTAGTTGTCTATAGTTTTCAGTGACAGGAAGTACAGGGGTCCGGACCCCACTTTTCTCGTATTTTTTAAGTTGTGTTATTTTGTTTTCTTTTTTTTACATTTTACTAGTGTGAGGACGTGAAAATTAACCATTACTGGTCATATTTGGACTCCCCCCATTTTAAAAATCCTGGTTCCGCGCCTGGTTTTAACAAGAAAAAATTCAAACTTTGTACACTGACACTGTGAATATTGAAACGTTTCAGCCATCTACTGATGATGATATAAATTATAGGCACTGTCAGTTAAAACAGCATGCACTGAATAATTGCGGTCATAGAGAAAACATTTTATTATTTTTATTATTATCTGGTATGTAGAAATTAGTATAGACTATACAGTGGTGTAGGAAGGTGCCGAAACGTAAGAGAGGGGAGCACACACAGACACATACATAATTATATATTTACATTCGAAAATAAATCAATATATACGAAATATCTAAAAAGTGGGGGAGCACATGCCCCCTTGACAACTCCTTACTTAGAGGAAGGCCTTGGTGGCAAATCCCCCTCCGCAATAAAACCTTTTTTCTTATTGCTATTAATTTTTATATCCTATAAGATTTTTCTGTGCAGTAACCCCCTGACACCCCTTATAAAATTCCCCCCCCCCCCCCACCCGTATAAAATCCTGGCTTTACCAATGCTACACAATATAATAATTAATAAACAAAACTAAAATAATTACAAAATCCGAAGAAATTTATTTTAGAGCATGTTATTTCTTTAGCATAGCTTACAAACATGCGATTATTGAATGTGCAAGCAACAAATGGAATTTGTATGCATTGTATTCTACGTGTATTCATGACCAGCAATATGCATGTACGTGATTGTGAATATATAGTAGTTCGAAATCAAGTTTATATGATACGCGTGTATCTAAAACTGAATGTTTTCAGTGATATATGAATATTACTGATATGGTAGACTATATTATGTATGTTATAAATTTAAAATGTGTATTATTATAATTAAAATAGCGTTAGATACAGCCAATCTAGAAGACACGAAAGTATAATTTATTCATTAAAATTATTATTATTATAAAATAAAATAAATATTTATTAATGTACACTGGCGTAGCGGGGGTGGGCTATGAGGGTCATGCCCTCCAGCCAATCCATTTTATCTTCTTGTTTTGGAAATAACGGGGGCCCCTCCATCACAAAATAAAATAAGTGAGTACTATGTAAGTGTATCTGCACGTTTTTAATCAAATTAACTGAGATGAAAAAAATACTTTAAAAAAGGAGACTTAAAAAAAATAATTAAAAAGGGAGACTTAAAAAAAGGGTGGTCTTTTATATTACATTTTGTGACATTGCTGGCACAAATTAATTCAAATTGTTTACAAATATGTAAATAAGGAATTTAAATGAACCGCATACACAACTGAATATCAAAACTATATCCCTGGTTATACTGCTTATATAAATAGAATACAAATATAATTAATATTATTAGAGGCGTTTAATATTCTATTATTAATCAAAATTTTGTTATGATTTTATTTTATTATTTATATTCGGTATTTAGAAAAAAAAGAAAAAAACACCGCCCTCGGTAAGCTGTCGGTCTCACGATAGGAATCAAATTTCAGTTGAGGCATCGTATCAGGCGCGGATGCAGGATTTCCGAAAGGGGGGTGCAAATGCAGGATTTCCGAAAGGGGGGGGGCAAATTTGATGTATGAATAGGACTGGCGGAAAATGGTTAATTTTCACGTCTTTCCATTCGGAATTTTTTTTTTTTAAATAACTTGTAAAGGAGTGTTCCGGCCCTCCCTGGGCCCCCCCTCTGGATCCGCTACTGGGTATTTTTAATCTCAGTACCGGCTCCAACTCTAAGTGAGAGCTCCACAAAGGCTCAATGAGTAGATGTAAGCCACTTTACACTGACCGGTGATTTATCAAAGGTCGTGGTATGTGATGTCCTGTTTGTGGGAAAGCGCATATAAAAGATCCCTTGTTGCTAATCGGAAAGAGTAGCATTTGTGGCGGTAGTGGGTACATTTATTAATATATACGTGTATGCCTTATGTACCTTTACGATGATTTATATACATGTATTGTAATATAATATTTATTATCCACAATTTACATCATGTTTTATAAACAAAATACAATATTCTAAGATCGAAAATATAATAGCAATAATTTTTAACATGACTTGAAACAAGGGCATCTTAACTTACACTAAATAAACTTGCTAACATATATTCTATAAATAAATTCTTGTTATTTTTGGTTCTTAAACATATTTATTATGTAGTATTTTTATGCATTGAGACTACCCATAAATCTTTAAAAACTTCAATTTGATATTTTAATCTCTATACGATTTTAAATGAATGTTTTTTTTTAAGCCGGGTCTTTCACCTGATTGTGCAGTATATATTAACACAGAAACAAGTGTATGAATGAATAAATGTTTGTGTAACTACTCATCAGCACAAAAATAAATATCGGTTATTGGGGTCAAACAGAACCTACTCAATACTGTATACACATGTAAAAATCAGTGAATCTATAAATCAGAGAAAATGAGCCACACGGCTTTCATTCAGTGAAAAATATTCCAATCTTTGAGACGCAGTATTGTGCAGCCCGACCCAGACACAAACAGCCATTGCTTTATTCGGTGAATCACTGTTACGATATTTATTTTTTTCAAGAGCTTATGCAGTTTTACATACGCCGGGAGTCGTCCATTATTTTGGGATAATCTCTGTAAATCTAGAGGGCTCACAAAAGCTATCAAGTGTAACGATGACAGATGACAGGCAATGCCAAATGAATTCTGTCTATATTATGATTAACAGGATGTTTATTTATAATGGAAATATTTACATTGATACTACTGGTAGAGAACAGTTCAAGGACTGACTGCAAAAAAAAGCCAGTTATGTCCATTTTGGCAGTTTTGACCCACTTAGAATCAGCACAAAATCAAAGGTTTTGAACATGTCGTTTTGCATACTGAGAACCAAGGGCGAAAATCCGTTCCTGAAAGTGGGGTGGGGGGGGGACGGAACATACCCGTGTCCAAACAGTGGGGGGAACGGACCATCCCGCTGCTCTTCCAACATTATAGACCACTTGTGTACTTCGGTATATTTGCGCTAAGACGACATGGTTAAAATGTTACATTGATACAATAAAGAGAAATACTGGTAAAGATTATTATTTAGGCATTTTAATTTTAATTTCACTGAAATTTTCAGTTTTCCTAAGAAAACGTGAGGGGGGGGGTAATTATATAGGCGCCCCCCTGTCAAAAAAGTGGGGGGCATGTCCCCCCAACTCCTCCCCCCTCCCCCCAGGATTTATGCCCATGCTGATAACGGCCTATAATATTATTAAAAAAGAGAGATAATCTGTGAATTATATATGTGTTCTGATTTTACATGGCATTTTACTTTAAAACAAACTATATTTGAACATAGCAAGGCCTGCAGAGTGTATTTGAAAGTGTGGGGGTGGAGGGGATAAATCATGACAACCAGCCAACGTCTTAACTACTGGACTCGAGACCCCCCTCATACTCGGAAAACCTCTTCGGATTTCGGTAACTTTATTTGTGACAGAGTTTGAAAATATTTTTAATCAACTAAAAATGGGTGGGAAATAAAATTTAATATATAATTAAGCATACAATACGAAAAAGAACATCCAGTATCACCCGAAAACAAACGTAAAATTTGTTTTATTTAACGACGCCTCTAGAGCAAATTGATTTTTATCTTATTATAGGTTATTGGACGTCAATCATATAGTCATTCTGATATAATTATTTAGAGAAAACTCGCTGCCGCCACATAGGCTACTCTTTCTGACAATGAGCAAAAGGTCTTTTATATGCACCGTTCCACAGACAGTACAGCACATATCACGGCCTTTGATGAACTAGTTATAGACCACTGGTTGGAACGGAAAATAGCCCTAACTGCAAATTGGTCCACTGAGAAGGATCGATCCGATGACCGAACGCTTCACAGGCGGACATGCTACCGTTTGAGCTACATCCCGCTCTGTCACCTGACAAGCTCTAACTTGGAACCCATAAGACAACAAATCGGACTCTCAAGCTGATGACAGTGGTTCAAAACCCGTGGAGGCTGGCTCACACGACTATGTTTGACATCCAATACCAGATGATTAATATATCACTGTGTTCTGGTGATGTCGTTAAACAAAACACACACACACACAAAACTAAAAAACATTTAAAAAAAATAAATAAATAAATAAAAACCCAACAAAAACCTACCTGACTACAAAGTCTAAGTCTACACTAAATCTTAATAAATGAAAGGTTTTTTTTTTTTGGGGGAGTCTTTTTCACTTTTCATTTTTTTTGGGGGGGGCGGGGGGTGTTATCTGTCATAATATGATATTAATTTCAGAAAATATACAATCATCTAGTTAAATAATTATTATAAAATAAATTGTGTTGATTTTAGTTAATGTAACAGTTCAGGTATAATTAAATGTTGACCGTAAAACTACATTCCACTCTATAACCTAGAAAGCAATCAGAAACTATTTGTCAAGAAAATGTGAAATGATTTTGTTGACGATTGCTTCAACCTGATCAAATAGTTCTGTTCTTTGTGTACATGTATCGGCACACATGGTTTCTTTATTGCGGTGTTTTGACCAGTCTATCAGCCAGTATAGGATGAACTAACAACAACGAGTTACGCCACAATCAAATTAAGTCATTAACGAAGTGGACAATGTCAAGAAAACGTCAATTTGGATTTGTATTGTATTTACGTTAAGTATTAACGGCGGTGCCAGTCGCGTAGGCGTAACAGTTTGTGTGTGCTAGGTACACAAACGTATGCGTCCGTTGTTCAAGTTAAACTCCAGCCGCAGTTTGTTGAAGTAAAATTTGTTTTATTTAACGACGCCTCTTGAACACATTGATTTTTTTATATCTTATCATTGGCTATTGGACGTTAATCATATGGTATTCAGACATATTTATTTAGAGGAGACCCTATGGTAGCCATGGAGGCTACTCTTTCAGATAAGCAGCAAGGGGCCTTTTATAAGCACCGTCCCACAGGCATGATACCACGGCCTTTAATTAATAAGTTGTGGACCACTGGTTGGAACGAAAAAATAGCCTAAACTGCAAATAGGTTCACTGAGAAGGATCGATCCGATGACCGACCGGTTCACAGGCAGACACGCTACTGTTTGAGCCAGATCCCGCTCCCCAGTTAGTTGAAGAGTAAATAAGCCAATGGTCCAGCTTATTTTATTTCATTTTATTTTGTTATTAAGGGTTATGGTTTGTGCTGTCTTAATTTTGGGCAATCCTAAAGACCCTAATTAGGATCTTCAGTTTTCATCATCAGCAGCAAAATTATGAAGCTGCAAGCCTGCATCAACATCATCATCACAGGAACATAGGAACGACTTTGGGAGGGGATTGGGGGGGACACTGACGGATTGGGTACAAACTCTATATCAGATTTTGGTTCAAGGGAGAAAATCCGTTCCTGAAAGTGGGGGGGACGGAACATACCCTTGTTTAAAACGTGGGGGGACGGACCATTCTGCTGCCCCCTCCCCCCTTCCCCACCACCATTATAGACCACTTGTGTACTTCGGTATATTTGCACTAAGACAACATGGTTAAGTGTTACATTGATAAAATAAAGAGAAATACTGGTAAAGATTATTATTTAGGCATTTTAATTTTAATTTCACTGAAATTTTCAGTTTTTCTAAGCAAAAAGTGGGGGGGGTATAATTATATAGGTGTCCCCCCCTGTCAAAAAAGTGGGGGGAACGTATGATTTACGCCCATGAAGACACTTAATAGCTGCTGAATAAATAACATGCTGGGGTATCATTAAACAAACAATCGTTTTCTTTCCTTTGTCACACGATTATCTGTATGGTCACAGAATCATTTTTCTTCTTCTTGCAGCTACCTTATTTTAATGTTCCGTTGAAGATGGCTCCATTGCTGATCTGTATAATGGGTGGAATACTACATCTCAAGAAGGACCTGAAGTTTATATTTAACCATGGTGGTTCAGGCATAAATGGATTAACAGTCAGGGTAAGTTACATTATCAAAATGTTGTGCTATCACTTTTAAATCCCCAACTGTTTTATCATGTGAAGAACAAGGCTGTTCTGGTTCCAGTGCATGTATGTAAAGGATATTAAACGAGTTGCCATTTACTATCAAATTTAAATTCCAAGTAAAATAATTGTTCTTTGTCATGAGCTTGAGCTTTAGCAAGTGACAAAGGAAAATTATTTCACAAGGGACATAAATTTGATAATAAATGCTAACAAGTTTGATATTCTATTCATTACCCTCGACAATTTTAATCGTTCTATTCTTTAAACTTTCTGATTGCTCAACAGTTTAGAGAAATGCTATCTTTTAACATTATAGATGATGTTTTGTACTTTTTCAAGTTTAGTGACATCATTTTTACTTTTACAAAAATAATAATGATGTTATATTTAGTACAGACAAGCTTATTGGTCATAACGGCCAGAGTGATCCAATGAAATTTCTTGTTAAACCAATGTATAATATTTCTCACTGAGAAAATATGAAAAATATTTCCCATTTATGAGTGCCCACTGGTGTAATAAATGCCTTTACTGCAGCCCGCACTCTGACAAGGCCTGCTCGAGATGGTTTGGTCATCTTGGGACAATCTAGAGCATCTAAAAAAGTTGACGGTAATTTAGATGGCCTCGTCAGTGTACTGAATCCTCTATAACATCTTTGAAGCAAAGAAATTAATCCCTGAAGCTGTTCTGTATGCAGAGGCAAGGGCGAAAAACTGTTCCTGAAAGTGTGGGGGACAGAACCTTCCCCTGTCCAAAAAGTAGGGGGGATGAACCATCCCACTGTCCAAAATGTGGGCGGCGGACCATCCCACTGTCCTCCCTCCATTTTGATGCCATTATAGATCCCTTGTGTACTTCAGTTTGACTATATTTGCGCTAAGACACCACAGGTAAGTGTTACACTGATACAGTAAAGAGAAATATTAGTAAAGATTATTATTTAGGCATTTTAATTTCAGTTTTTCGAAGCAAAAAGTGGGGGGACTATTACATAGGCGTCTCCCCTTGTCCAAAAAGTGGGGGGATGGGTCCCTTCCATCCCCCCATCCCGTCAGAGGTGCCAACTTCTACGTTTTTTCCATAAACCTTACAGATTTTTGTGAATTACAAGGGCTTATGGGTGTATGAAGCAGTTCTTACGGACATTTATGATTTAGACGAAAATCATGTCCTCCATGAAATAATACTTATTTCAAAGTAGAGCAAATTTTGCATGCACTGAATACAGTTTCAGTCTTTAATGCAGTGATTGCATCATCGGAGAGTGCCGAAAGTCATTGAGTGCTGACATTGTCTTTCATTTATTTGATGCTGAGTGTTATGACTTTGAGTTGATTCTGGCAGTGCTCTGTGAAGTGAAGCATGCTACTTTTGCATGACATGAAACTCAGTGAAACACTTTGCATAATTTCAGTTTCTAATAGTAACCCTATTATTCCATGTTAACAATTCATTTTTTCATCAAACATTCCGATTTTAGACAAATTGGAATTTTCATCCAAACTGTGGACATGTCAGAGAAGGGGTTAATTTACCAGGTTGTGAATATTTTATCAGAGTTCAACCAACATATTCTTTAATGACACATCCTGCCTGATGGAATAAATCAAATTTTGTACTTTTATAACCTATATTGAGCATTTAATAGAAGAAAATATCTGCCAAAGTTTGGGGTATTTTTTGGGGGGGGGTCTTAACCCCCTCAGGAGCATAAAAAGCCCAGAAATATTTTGAAACATGTCCAATACATTCTACATGTATTTTATGCTTATTGAATTAAATAAGGAAATATTAAAAATTCCCTTTTTTTCTTATGTTCCCGCACTTAATCCACCATGTTGTGCAGAATTTCAACAACTACAACCACCGTTTTCAAAATCTAGGCAGCGAAACGGTTCAAATGAGACTGATTTCAGCTTGTTACACCTCCGGTAGGGGTATCTCCTAAATTAGAGCCTTTTTTCACCATACTAATACAACAAGGAGCCTGTGGGAAATAAATTATCTGTGTCTGAACAAGTTGTATTTTGTTATTATTTTCCTCAGGGTGTGTTTTGTCATGACCTACATACCAAAATTGTGTTTTGTAATTGTGTAGACAATTTGTAAAGATTTTTTGCAGATCTTGTGGTTTCTTTGTCATGGTCTTACAGATATCAGTTTCCCAGACTGACACCTCTGAGTATGAAATAGTTAGTGTATAAAAATCTTAAAAAACAGTCTTTCTCACAACAAGACAGTCTAAAGAAATGTACAGTGTAAATTGAAGTTACGTTGTTAAATATTTGATGATTTTTTTTATAATATATATAGTGAACTGCCATTCATTCTACAACTTATGCAGAAAAGGATTCATGGGGGTAGGTTTTAACTTTCCCTTCGTTCACAAATGTGTACTTTGTCCCATTACATGTAACTCTAACCCCCCCTCCAAAGTTAAATATTTTAAAATTCCTGCTTCTGTATCCTGTTCTTAATTGATATAATATGCTTCTTTTGACAAATTGATACCATTCCAGGCCCGTAGCGCATGTTTAGCTGTGGGGGGGGGGGGGGGGTCGGGATAAAAAATTAATTT
>JAULBS010088661.1:0-17807 GCA_032355785.1 Symmetromphalus regularis | reverse complement strand
ACGAAAATAAAACATTCGGGCCTTCACAAACGCACCCCCCCCCCCCCAAAGAAAAGCCTGTGTAGTATTATTAACATGAATAAGGTAAATATCAAAATCAAATTAACATAACTGGATAATTTTATTTTATACAGTTATCTTGTGGCGTAGCTAGAGAGGGAAAAGCGCCGAGGCAAACCCAGATGCTGGGAACTTAAACTGTGTGGATAGTAAATATTAGTATCATGGGGAAAAAAATCTGCGGAAATTCCAGACGATGCGTGAACCTCGTTTGCCTAATGCTGGCTACGCTAGAGATTATATCTTTATGTTTGACTATGTATTTAAGCAAGCAAGTAATTTATTCATTTATTGTCATTTATTCACCTGGTACGTGATATCCTAATGGCTGATCTGGCCGACGATGACTTGGTCGTACTACATCCGGCAGACCACAGCGAGGTGATTGCATCTTGCGAATAGTACGCCTGTCCAGGTGACCACTTACAGGTAAGCCGTTAAATCGCTGGAACTCCCTAGTGTTAAGACCAGTAATGGGCAATGTTTAATTATTTAATTTAACTAAAGATATACATGTACTCGATATTTTTTAACACAGTTATGTATATATAGCTTTGGATGAGGAAATCGCCTTAATACAATTAGAGTTTTGTCTCAGTTTTAAACAATACCAGCTCACTCGTTTAAATATTGGGGCGTAAGCAAGACTGAGTAGGGTCACCATTTGAACGGCGCCTGCAACGTAAAACATATAAATTGTCACAATATTTAGAAATAATCTCTCAAAAGACGTATCCAACATTATAAGATACACTAAAATATCTTAACTGTTGTTACTCTCCCACTGTGATGTCATAAACGTGTGATGAAATTAACGTACCGTATTCCTTCCGTTCTAGACGCGTCATCGTGTGATACACCTTCAGGCTGGACTTCCAAGTAACCGAACTTCTCCATAAATGACTTGTCAAATTAAAAACAAAAATGAAGTAAATATATATATATATACACTGAACACTACTTATACACCCGGAAAGGTTTCTAACAGATTTACAGTACTGATTATTTTACAATAACAGATATTTGTCTAGTGTGGAGTGTATAAATAATTTTAGTCATTTGTATATTCAAGTATGGAGTGTATAAATAATGTTAGTCATTAGTATATTCTGTATAACATTAACATTTTGAATAGTGAGCAAATACATAGGTTAAAATATTTATGAAATTTTGTTTCTAAACCTGTCACATTTAAACATTTTATGATTATTTAAAATTAACTGCTAATGTATCACTCATTACATTGGATCATGTTGTTAGTAGGGTACACGTGTATATAAAACTATTTCATTTACTATAATATTATTGGTCTGTTTTAATATGATGCTTTATAACTACTAGTATAATAATTTTGTTTTACTGTCGGTTATTCATAAAACACAATGTTTATATTTTAATACGATTCGTATATAATAAAGAATTTTGCATCACTCTTTGTTGGCTAGTGTGTTAATACGATGGATGTATGTACATGTATAACACTATTTGTTGGGTTATGTTTACAATACGACAGATATTTGTTTGCTATGTGTATTTTACCTGATATAAGCTGTCAACATTTATCTGGAGAGTGTGTTTACATAAGATTCTATTAGTAATGTCTTATGTAGAGATAAAGGTGTTTTGTTTGTTTTGGAGTAGCTAGCACTTGCGTACTTTAAATTCCGCTAACCGATGCAGTGCCTATGGTATTTAAATATGTGTATTCAATGGACACATAATTTTCTCTCTCTCTCTCTCTCTCTTTTTTGTCACTTTTCCGCCCCGGATTAGGTGCTTAAGGCGCGGAATCCGGGGGGGGGGGGACATGCCCGAACCAAATGGATGTGGGCATGCCAAAGAAACTTACGATTACGAGGACACATAATTATGGACCGTTCTGAATGGAACACATTCAGGTCACAAACAAATACAAGGAATAGTTTAGGCTATAAAATCCTTGTGTCAGCAATTTTTATTTTCCCCGTTATAATTTGGTCGTATATAACGTTTATTCCCCTCCCCACCCCCACCACACCTCATCCGCCCACAATGTTAAACATCGTCAGTATATTTCTGGACAGACTTTTTTTTAATAGGATAAGTGTAAATTAATGTCTGATTTTCTGTTAATTGTTCAACTTTGATTAGCAATTCGCGTTATGCTTTTAACACCTTTAAACAGTTTGAACTATAAATCTCGGTTTTCCCTTCATTGAGAAATTGAGCCTCAAAGATTTTTCTGGATATGACTAAAATTATGATTGATCCGATACCTTACATTAACACTGTGTATATATTTTCATTATTTTTTCTGAAAACAGCAGCTTTGAAAACGTTAGGTTTTTCACAAAAGTATATCAGTAACAGAGCACGAAACCCAAATTGGAGCAAGATTTTTGTTTAGCAACTAATGAATGCAAGAAGTCAAAATTAAAAAAAAAGTTTTTTTTCTCTTTCGAGGGTACTAATTTAATATGGTGCTCCACCTTCGACACAATTGTTATCATGCTGAAGACCTTATTTCAACACAAACTAGTTCAAAAAAATGTTGTCCAAAGCTATGTTCGTACGTATTCATAAAAGTTAAAAAGGCGATTTTGGTTCTTTCTTTACTCAACCAAAAAAGAAAGTATGCATGTTGAAATACTTATTATTGTTTTAATATGCTATTTCACCATAACAGAAAAATACTGTGTGCGCGCAACTTGTGGTATTACTGCACATACACACACCTCCTCCTAAATGGCGTCGTTATCTATTTTCAGAATTTCTGCCACGATTGTCGTCTGGTTTGTGAAATAAATGACTATTGATTACATGCATACTTTCTTTTCTTTTTTGGTTGAGTATATAATTATTAAAATGATAATCGTATAAAGTTTGTTTTATTTAACGACGCCTTTACAGCACATTCATTTTTTATCTTATCAGCAGCTATTGGACGTCAATCATATGGTAATTTTGACATATGTATTAAGAGGAAACCTCCTGCCGCCACATAGGCTACTCTTTCCGATAAGCAGCAAGGGGTCTTTTATATGCACCGTCCCATAGCCAGGACAGTACATACCACGGCCTTTGATGAACCAGTTGTGGACCACTGGTTGGAACGGAAAATAGCCCAAACAGCAATTGGGTCTACTGAGAAGGATCGATCCAACGACCGACCAGTTCACAGGCAGACACGCTACCGTTTGAGCTACATCCCGCTCCTGATAATCGTGTAACATCTTACATCGGCATCAAAAGACTGACGTTCTGTTCTTGCGTGGTCTGGAATCTTTTCTGCGAAGACAGATCCTAACAACAGACAAACCAGTCCAAATGTGTACAGCATTACTTCTGATTGTCAAGTCTAATCACACACAATATTCCTCTTATGTTAATACCAAAACGTTAGAAGATCCACAAACATTCGCGAAATCTCCAATTTAATCATCCAAATTCAATACTTCCAAAATTCAATGTAAATCCTTCATTTCACAAACAGTATAATTATAGGTGCGTCAATTCTTTTCTTTTAAATTTCAACTTTGATTTGAATATCGTCTACTTGCAAATCAACAGTTCAGCTATTAAAAATCACTTTTCAGCGTTCTACAAGTCTCAGACAAAAGTTTCAATAAATGTCTGCGGTCTCTTACCCCACACCTGATAAGACGCACCTTCGGGTAGCGCTAAGTTAGGTTGATGTTTGTTTAAGCGTCTACATCACCCAGGTAGACAACATAGCTAGCCACATACCCTGAATGTGACCGACATTTGATCCCACACTTGAGGGGAGTTTATCAGTGACTTGAAAAATGCTTGAAATCTTTGTTTGCTTGTGGTTATATTCAAATATGGGAATGAACGTGTTTACGTTATTGTAGCTTTAGGGTCATGCAAATGTAATTGTCTTTTGGGTTAATATAAGGACAGATTTTACAAAATTTATATTTTTATTGCAATTAATATCTGCAGCTAGGCGTTTTCTAAATCCACCACAGGTTTGGTTGTTTAACGTCCGACGCACTAATTTCACTTCACTACTTAGCTGCAATATTGGCGGACTCAAATAACAGATTGGCGTTAAAACAAGACTTTGGCTTTGAAAGATCCTTATGTATATTAATAGTAATTCAGTTTGATGGAAAGACACATACAATATCAGTGTTGTTAATACTTTAACGTCAGCACGCCTATATAATTATAATAATTTAATATTGACATTTTTGTTTTTGTTTACTCACCAATACAAAAAGGTTCAAGGTTAAGTTATACAGTTATTTCAGGCCACTTCAAGCAATTTTCAGAAACGTCAATGAATGAATCCCTTAGAAACCAAAACAGTGACCTAGAATTGTTATATCTATTGTATTCACCTGAATCCATACTTAAATTATAATTATAAATGTATATGCACACAAATAAAGTATTTATCATTATCATCCACATCAACATCCAGTGCTTTAGCAGTTGCCTTATCTGCCTCAGTGCTGGCTATGGCACTGTCATCAGCAACAACAATAACTACTACAAAACAGCAGTAGTATCAAGGTAATTTTAAAAATCATTAAAAATCAGACTACATAAATATATTTTCAGGTTAACTATCAATAACTGTCAGATTTTAACATAATTTAATACGCAAGTTTTGAGACATTTTCTACCATTCCTAAATTACAAAGTTATATAAAAAAAATACAAACACAGGATTTAAAATAAGAAATCAAATTTGTTTTATTTCGTTAAATGTGTTGATTATCATATATCTTGAAAATAAGATGTAGAGAATTCGAAACCACAAAAACTGACTCCAGTGTGCATACATTGCTTTCTGAAAGATAAAGAGATAAATATAAATTGCAAAACAAAAACACATAAAATTGTCAAAATATTACTTAAGCAGAAAGGAAAGGATTGGTTGTCTAATCACCTCAGCATATTACAGGGATTACAACAGATCCGACCATAAAGGAGGGTAATTGCGATGGACCGTATAGTAACTGAGCATGAGGAGGGTTCGGCAAGTGTTAAAATCAAAAATGAGGAAATCGCCAATAGTCGGGACATTCTCATCCCGGATATTGTTTATTCAGTGGCTGTCAAGTGTCAAACATATGGTGTTTTGCAATGCATGGTCTTCAAAGGAAATTGGCTTATTCCACATAGGTTATTCTTTTAGCAGAAAGGATCTTCAGTATGTATTTTCCCACAGAAAGGAGCACATACCATGGACTAATAAACCAGTTATGGATCATTAATCAGAGAACCCATTCTGAGTTGTAACCAGTATTGAGATTACAAATCGCAAGCCTCAACTTAAGCAGATTAAAAACAACTCTTAGGCCCAATTTCTCAATGACTGTTCAGCCATGATCTACAGTTCAACCCATTCTTTTAACACGTGTGGACACAGTTTAAACTAAGAATCCAGGTTGAACTGTCGACAAGAAATTGGCCCTTACTGCTTTGTTCTGTTATTTAATAATGATTATTATATTCCAATAAAACTTAAAATATTTTGTTAATTCTAAAATATACCAAATAGTACACTATAAAAGGATAAAAACAAAGCATGTTAAATTCCCCCATGTACCTGTTAGGTAATTTTAAATATTAGACTGGAGAAAATGGCAAAAAACTATATACCTTTGTTCAGTTTTCTTTTGCTTACCTGAGCTTTGAAAATGTCATTTGGTGCAGATATAAAATAGGGTTTCCCATTCAAGATGGTGTATGGTAAATCCATCAAAGATATATATTTCCTCCATATACTGACAGTCTCAAGTGCATAGTATCCATGGAAACCTTAAAACAAAACAAATATTTATAAGCAATTTTATATTATTACTAACAAAGCCAGGATTTAAATGGATGGAGGGGATACACACAATTTTTGTTTTATACTTGCAATTTGGAGTGGGGGAGTGGCAAACAAATTTGTTTTACTATTTAAAGCATTAGTTCAAAAAATGTACTCCCCACCTACATCAGTGCACAGATATGGAATAATATTTAAAAAATTGGCATTGCCATGTTCAGAGATATGATTTTGTTCAGAATAACAGTTATGCTATTTAGACTGTCTCACTTAAATTTCAAACAGTCTCCTGATGAATGCAAATTTAAACATCAATTTTTAAAGCTGTTTTAAGGACAAAACTAAAAGGATTTTTCACTGTTTTAGGCTTCAAAGATTTACTGAACTCAGTGACGTTTTGTAACTTACCTTGTTTGGAAGGTTGAAAAGAAAGTGCTCTGCAATAATAAAAAAAAAAGTGATCAATAAATACAAACAAATTTAATGTATTATATATAATAGGTTTTTAAAATTTCTAACACAACATTAAATAGCATATTCGCCATTACCTGCATCATACATGTTCTATTACTTGTTACTAGGATGTGGTCTTAATATTGAGATTTCAAGCAAAATATCAAAACAGACTGAGGTACCATATATTATATTTTATACGTATAAAGAAAAATACATTTTAAAATTATATCTTCTTGTTCAGTATTCATGGATAAAACTAGCTGAACAGACATTAATAAGTAGTATGATAATCAACATCAAGTATGACAGTTTGTTGTCAATTTAAATTTGTTATTCAGATATGTCTACCTACACAACTATACAATTTATAAAAGATCCCATATCAAAATAACAAACAATTTGAAGATGATCAGAGATTAAAAATAAATAATTGATATTTGCAGCAATTGTTGTTTTCCATTTTGGTGCAAGCATATTTGTAGCACTAAAAAGTATCAAAAGGAGAGCTTTCATGTTAAAAGTACACTTTTAACTTTTGATTTGTAAACAAACCACAATTACCTAATAGCATGGTATAAGGCTTTATGGTTCTTATGGTTACTCACTCCCCATTCATCAAATGTAATAATCTGTAAAATAAAATTATACATAAATTAATTTTTTTAAAAGCTCTAATGGAAAAATTTCTAATTCTAAAATTAAAACAAGATAGAGCAATGACCCTTTTATTGCTATAAATGGCATTTATTTTATGCAAGATGTGTTTATCACCGATTCATCTTAAAACTAAATAAGTTATGGAATAAGAAGAAAACAAAACTGTCCTATCAAACAGGTAACTTATAATTAACAGAAACGTTACTGATCAAAGAGAAACAAATGCATAGAAATAATCAGAAAAGGAATTAAGAAAAAGAAAAAAAAGAGTAATGTGAAATCAGGGGCAAATAATTCATGTAAATTGGTTGGAGTATATCAGACCTGACATTCTCTTTTAGGACCACTTTCCATTAACGTGATTTAGTGCACATTTCCACCTTGTGTTTCCGCATGCAGAAATGTGTATTTCCATATCTGCATTTTCACTAGCTGATTCCTGTAAACAATGTAAAAAAAAAAGTCTTCCCTTACGAAATTTGGCCTGCTGTTGCATTTATACAGAAACACAGCACAATGCATTTGTATAATGCAGTACCAATGGACACATCATAGGTACAAGGTGCATGAAATTTTGCAAAAAAGACTGAAAACGGGGCATTTTAGTTGGAAATTAATTTTGAAAAACACCAAGAATTCTTCAGAATGTCTCCCGAGATGCTGGAATATGTCCTGAGTTTTGTATGACCAGTTATTCAGAATAGATATGTATATCTGCATATATGGAAATGGTACTATGTATATACACTATATCCAGGCACTAATCTAGGATAGAAAAAGTGGGAGAAGTGACTTCTCCCTTCCCAGCAGAAGTTCGATAAAAATGGGAAAAGTGAACCCACTGAAAACAAAATGTATTTATTTATTTTTAAATTTAAAAATAAATAAAAAATTGTCATTTAAACCTATAACCCTTTAGTCAGGGGAGATTTTAAAAATATAACTTTCTTTTAATAATAATTTAATTTTGGTTTCGATTATTTTTTGTTTAAATTATTTGGTGGGGAAACCTCTAAACCTATCATCTATCTCCATGTTTTAATGGTCTACCGTAAACTACCCATTTAGCGGACAGGATGATATTCTAAAACATGTTTTTGTTGCGTTTTTCACAATCAAAAGACAATTAGTTTTAATTAAGATTTAATAATTCAATAAATAGAAACAACAACCATATAACTTGAATAGATATACCATTGAAAATATCTACTACTGACAACAAGACCACAAATTGAACTGAAACCGCGTAATATTTGTAGATGCTAGAATCACAACATAATTATTTCTTGCAAAAGAATCCGGTTTCCAAATGAGTAGCCATAAAAGTGTCAATCAACCAATCAAAACCACTGTCTTAGAAACTATTAAAAATTAATTAGTAGCTCACATTTCAATGTCAGTATTTTAGCAAAGCTAAATTAAAACCGTTCGTGCAGATTAATCTCCAATGGCTTCGAACACTAACACTAAATAAACGTTTTTAACTGCATCTCAAGCAAAGTAAATGGAATTCTTGTTCACATTATGTAACCGAACAAAGGTCTGTTCCGCGTTACCAGTAATAGCCAAGGACAATAAACTTGCGTCATGCGAGATTTGTTACTTGTTCGTGTGTAAAGATTAGTTAGTGATGTTTTGGTTGGCATCACAAATCGGTGTCACTGTTATTGGGATTAGTTTTTCACTTTACTTTGAGCAAAATATTACGGCAACTTCGACTTCTCACTACTGCTAACAAGTCGGCGACTTGAGTGATCTTTAGGTGAAAAAAAAACCCATTTTGACAGTTAGATTAGTGCCTGAATATCGAAAAACTCACATGCGGAAATGTGCGCTAAATCACGTTAATGGAAAGTGGGCCTTACAGAGGGAAATTAAACTTACAAAATCTCTTCAAATTCTGTTATGGAAAATGGGATAACAATTTAAAACCAAAGACTGACAGTCAAAACCGCTCCAAAGAAACATAATAAAGCTATTTGTATTGGTAGAAATATAAACTAATGCTTACTACACTCGCATCAATATGCTTAGAATATTCTGAAATTTGTTTGCAGACTTCTTCTGTGTTCCACTCTATATCAGGATCATCAGGAAAATAACTGAAAAATATGTAAAACAAAATTAATATACAAAATACATGTAACATCAGATATCCTCTCTCAGATGCGTGATACGGAAGAAAATCAGATGCGTGATACAGAAGTAAATTGTTGTAAAATAAATATTATTCTGGTCTGGTAAGTTATGTCTGGTTACACCACTCTGTTTTGTTACAGTTTTGTATTCAAGTCAACAAGAAAAATCAAATCTAATTTACCTTATGTCCAACAATCTTACATTGCTGGTTGGTATGCCAAGAATTTTACAACTTGCGAGGAGTTCCTTCTTTCTTAGTTCACCTTTTTTGTAAAAATTTCCTGAAACAAAAACATATCCGAGTTATAATAAAATGTCAAATCAAAACAAAAATGGAAAAATTAATTTTATGTAATTCGGTAAGTTGAAACTTTTTGTTTCTACAGTTTATAAAATTATTAGCAACAAATATTTTATCGATTTATTTAGAATACATTTTAAACTAACTGATTTTATTGATTTTGTTCCCAAATAAGTCATAGCAACAAATATTTTATTGCTTTATTTAGAGTAAATTTTAAACAAAATTATTTTATTGGGTTTTTCCAAATAAGTCATCAAGTAAGGTTTGTTTAACACACCTCATTCAATCATATTTAAAAATCATACTAAAATCATATTTTAAAATTATTTATTTATGAACTATTGGTGAAGACATTTTTTATAACTACAGTTGTATTTCATTCCATTTTGATTTTAATCGGTACCAGTGATCATGTAACTTTAGTCATCCACCGATACAGACCTATGATGTAGACGTAGTTCTCAATACTTATAGTTGTTTAGGCAGTTCCGGATCTTGGTATGCATGTCGAATAAATAACCGATCGAAAAAGTTATTATATTTTTATTATAGTTCGTTTTATTAATGAGCTGTGCTGAAAAAATAATAATCCAAATTTCATCAAAAATGTATAAATGCAAACTTCAAAAACTGTCGTTTGAACGAAGTTACACAATCGGGACTTGACATTTTCCGTAAAGTGTTTTTAAAAGTTACACCAGCGACAAAATAGGTGACAGTTCATAATAAACATTATCTACAAATAAACTACATTTTGTACTTAATAAACTAGCGGAGTATGATTTTTTGTTAATATAATTATATTATGTTAAACAACTGGAAATCGTACCGGCTTTTTTTGGCCAGTTCCGAATCACAACATTTTAAACCATGTGTTCAATGCTTTTTTGTAAATTCCTCCATTTTTCAATGGCCGTCACGCTAATTTACGAACATTGATTGCAGCCTTTGGATTTGTTTATGGAACGGAATCCTGCAGTTAAAATTAATAATTTTTTATTGCAAACCTTTTCAAAGATGTTCACTTGAAAAAAATATTGTTTTATTACTTGTAAGCATAGATAGGTGACGTGATGCAGAACTATACAAAAAAAAAATATTTTTAATGATCGACCAGGACTTCATACTACATATTTTATTCGTTTTAATTGTTATAGTACTATTAGTAGCAAAGTAAGTAATTGTTTCTTGTATTAAAATAAAATGAAAATTTGATATATGATCGCATGTGAAGGAGTTCAAAAACACTTTCTCCGGAGCTGCTTAAAGATATGACATCACTATTAACCTTGACATTTCTAGTCCGTTAAGAAAGAGGTCTATTTTCAGTAATTAATATAAACTTCAGCAATACAGGTGAACCTTTTTTTACAAGTGAAACATGCAAATTGGCTGTATGTTGATCTTTGTACCATTATTGCTATAATTAGTATGAAACTGGATCCATTGCGGATGTGCATGTTATGACTTGCGGATGTGAACAAAAAAGTGACGTCACATAGGGTGTAGGCTTAAAGCTACATAGCTAAAAATATTAGTGGTCAACATATCAATATTTTGTAGCTGAATGATTTGCCAACTAATAATACTTTTTAAAAATGCTATTCCGATGTCTCTTCTAATATTATGAGAAATTCTACATGTGTTATGACATAGTATTAACATTGAAATGCATACAAAAATCTATGGTAGTGTGCAACCTAAACTAGTTGTTTAAACATTTTAATGTTCTCCTATGACATGCCATGTTACTCAACTTACTGTTATTAATACTATAGTGTTAGACTATAGCCTATTAAAAGTTTTACGTGTACACACACCACATTTTTATCTTAAGTCTTCACGAAACTGATTAAAGTCTAAAACTTGTTTTGCATATCACTGGCTAGTGACAGATTCTGCCATGAATATCACAACAAAATTAAATATAAATGCTTAAAACAGTACATAAACCAGCCAAGTGTTAGACTGCTTTACAGCTCCTGGATCAGGGTGAGCACTTAGGATTTCAAAAATCTGTGTTGTTATGAATCATTATGAATTATATACGAGCAGCTTAAATGAGTTCTGTAACTGGATTCTGAATACTTTTTATTTAATAGACTTGTGGTCTCCATAATTCCCCAAAGCAAGTTGTGTTTATTGATATCAGTATAAATGTAAATAATATTTTATTTTGTTGTCAGAATTATTCTTGGAACGACTTCAGAAATGGAAGGAGGAAAAAACTTTGAAGGAAAATAAAGTTCAAAGCAGGTAAACGTATGTGTAACTGGGCTTTGCTGGGACTCACAAAACCTGCATAAAGGATCTAAAAAAAGAAGTCACCTGATCTAAAATGGGACTCATAAGTTAACAATATCAAAATTTTGGTTACATAATCAGCTTAATTATAAATAACTGGAGATGGGTGTGTAATAAAAGAGAGTTCATTGATTCATTATAATAAAAGATGAATAAAAACTGATATGGAACACATATTTCTTTTCATTATACATAGAAAGCTGTTTTCTTTAGATTTTATGTTGAGACCCTAAGAAAAGAAATTGGAGAGTCCCAATGACCCGTATTTAAAAACTAGCCAGGGAGATCACCCAAACCACATCTACATCTATTTATTATGCCAACAACAGATTCTTTAGATGTGACTGCTATCTAAAACAATGAAGCTAAGCTAAACCTAGTTTGAAGATAAATACAATGTTAATTAAATTATTTTTAAAGGAGGGGTAGGTGTCATGTGGAAATTTTAACAAAACTACATATAATATAAACTTTACCATGAATTTGGAAGATACTGGATTCTGATTAGCTATCTACTTTAAAAACTGGGTTATCAACCTTTAATGTAATTAGGCCGCTTTACTGTGCAGGAATTTGAATTGGTGTTTACAAACAACATGATGTTATTTTCCAAAATCAAACGTTCAGACATTTTACATTCATTCTATTTTTTTAATGTTTGTTTATATCTGTTAAACATTTAAATGATCTGTATTTGAAAATTGTTACTTAAAAGGAATTTCAAGAAAACATCCAACGGAAATGAAAATAACATAAATCATTAACAAGAGGCCATATTAAGTACAACCACCATTGAGCATCTGAACAAGTTTGATATATTTTTCCATAGGTACTAGTGTGTATAGTAAAACACAAGCAGACGATATTAGAAAAAAATCACAGAACGCTGCTAAATTATATTCTCACAATCTATAAGTATAAACTGTTATTTTGGTGGATTTCGTCACAGCATTCATTGTTGACGTTTGTACGCTTATAAGTGTATCGCCTGTTCACTCCAGTTTATTCCACTTATTGAAACGGTTAAAGTATAAAGAATGGAGATAAACATACTAAATTTTAAATTTATGAGTTTCAAATTCACGATAACTGCCTCAAAAATGAAACCAGAGTATGTTTACCTCCTAAAGGCAAACAAAATACTTAACTGCCATAATATATTTAATACATAAGTTTTAGTGATATAATTAAAGCTGTTTTAACTAATTAACTATATATTATATGTATATATATATTTACCCACAATTTTTATTAATCATTAAAACACAATGAAACTAACTTCAAATGTTTTTATTTTAGAAAGCCATTGATAAAAGGTGATCTTTTGAATCAGGAGAAGGATGAAAATGTTAGAAGACGGAAAAGTATCTTAACAATGAAGTAACTTTTAATTTTATATTTCTACTCGTGACCTTTGTAGTTCCTTATGATTAATAATTGATTAAATAAAACAGGTTTTTTTCAACTTTAAGCAATGATCTAATGGCTACTACATGTCAAATAAACCTGTACCTCAGTGCTCAAATTTGACAGGTGTCAATTGCTACTCAAAATGTCCATTATGTTTCCTGCTAATCCGTTTAACAAGCATATTTTTTATAAGTGATGTATAACTTTCATCCACGTTTGTCTTTTATGTTATGATTTCTTGTCAAAAAAGTTACATTATAAAACATTTTTCATGAATAGTTTGTGTTTACCTACACTGTGGATGCGATTATTTTACACAGGTATGCACACCAACACCGGTGGATATTTTTTACAAACAAAACATTTGGAACACCTAAGTTGATTGGTGTCTGGTGGAAGCAGGTTCAGGAATTTTTTTTTTCACCTAATGCAAGCCTGGAAATAAGTGCTCGGTCATGGACATTGTCCGGTCAAGCTTTGACAGTCACAAATTTAATATTGGCGGCCATTTTGTCCGACACAAAAATCAGTTCGATGCTGTACGTTTAAAATGTGCATATTTCGTGGAGTTTCAAGAACATACACATGCTTACGTTATTATATGCCTAGCAGTAACTGAACAGTCGCCACTGCTTTTACAGGGTAAATCTATTAATAGACCCAATCAAGCCCGATGACTCTATACTTTGAACTCCCAGAATCCGTAATCGGTCGATGTATTCTGAATTACCTAAATAACCTGCGAATTACCTAAATAACCGGCAACATTTGCTTGAAGTCGCTAAAACTTTTGATGATATTTTGTTTAACGTCCACCTGTCCCTTACCCAATCATTGTCATTAAATGAGATCGGTTGATAATATAGAATTAGTGGTGTAAATGGGATTTCGATATGCTGCTAAAATAAGTGACGTCAGGCCTGTGCTTCAACATAGACTGCTGATGTCACGTGATTGGTCATGAAGGCAAGACGTTAACAAAATCGCATCCTTTTTCAATAAAACCATAGCCTCCCAGTACTTGTAGTTCTGTTGATACCTCATATTCAACCCCTCTAACTTTTAAGAAAAAGCTTGTTAGAACATAACATTCCAGTACCTTATATGCAATTATTTTCATGGCTAAAACATTTTGCGATCGAACTTTCATTTTACATTTTCACGAGGATTTATTTTCATGACCACGTCCCCCAGTAATAAAAAGAATAAAAAAGGAACATTTACCAAACTCTTTTCAGTTTCATTTATATGCTTTGACATTATCAGCATACTATCCATGTGCTATAAATATATTTCCTATAAGATATATTATCAGTTGAACTCGTGCATGATGCAACTTTTTAGACACATAGTTTTTTATTGATTGTACCCTCAATTGAATTTGTGGCGCTATCAGTATGTTTGCGATTTTCGCGCTATATTTTATTCGCAATTTCTTTTTGTGTATACGGAGTACTTTATTGAAATGGGTAAGTGATGATTTGGTACAAACAAATGCGTCCATGTGGTTGAAACATGAAGAAATTTCAAAAGTTGAAGTATGATTTAGTATCTGTGATGAGGTGTGCAATAAAAACCCACTTTATTCTTTAAAAGTTATTAAACTAATATTTATTTATTTAAATATAAAATTTTATAAATTCCAATTTAATTTGGTGACAGGTACGTTTTCATTTTTGACCGGCACAAATTGACTAACATAGGACATTTTGACAGGCACATCTCAAAAAATTATTTCCAGGCTTGTAATTTTGGATGTATCTAAATATAGCAGCCCTTGAAAATTGTGGTGGTAATTGATGACTGTAAAAACTACTGTATCAGTGTATGATTGGTTTGTGGCAGCATTATACTGCTATCACAATGCCATAGCAAAACAATTTAGCAACAGCTACTAATACTATGTTCTATGGTAAATTTGTCTAAATTTCAAAGTCTGTAGGCCTAATGGAGGACAAAGCTACCAATCAAATTATTAACTTTTTGAATCCTGAACATGCCACCAATATCATTTGTCAATTATTTATTATAAAATTTACCAATTATTTATTATAAAATTTACCTTAAAGGACAAGTGAAATATAATACCGTTTTAGGTTATTATTTTCATAATCAGTATCTATAAACACCCACTAAAACAGATTAGATAAAACAAAAAATGTAAATTTTTTATTAATATATGTTTTAGACTTTTAAATTTTGTCCACGAACAGCAAGATAAAACGCCATCAAATCCACCATTACTAATCGCCCCTTTTTCGTCGCAAGATAGCACTTCTCTGTCTATATTGAAAACTTTCGGACTTTAAGTAGACGGTATGGTAGCTGAGAAATACAGCTTTAATAAGAAACAATTGACAAATCTAATAGTATTTCCTTTAGATCAAAGATTTTCGAGTTCGCTGGTAACAAACATTCCATATATTAATCGCTAATAAACGCACAACAAGAAAAACTACCAAGGCACTTACCTAGCCCAAAGAAAAACTAATTTTAAAACGAAAATCAAGTGCTCATATCCGTTAGGTGAGAGTTTTAGGGGCTTTCTCAAAACGCAAAGTGTGTGTCGTAGTAAGAAAAGGGTTTTAATTATAAAATAAAAGATCAGCTAAAAGTAGTCATTGAAGGTAATATTTATTTTATTTTAGGTTGTTAATTTTTAATTTTACTCCGAATGAATCAGTCATCCGCAATGTCTGAGACAATCGGATCGCACGCAGCATTTTTGTAAATAAACTTGTGGGTCGCCATCTGATAGATCTATTGTGTTCTTTTGTTTTTGAAAACTGTGACACCAGTCTTACAATTAATCAGGGTGCAGACATGTACATTTTTTTTGTAATGGATTTAAAAAAATTTTATTCCTGCAAATTGAAGCGAATTGATCCGATCGTCAAGTTTGAGTTTTATTTTTAGGAGGTAGAGCTAGTAAATTTTTAAGTTGGGCTTGTGAATTTAGAAAATCACTGGTCCGATGGCTAGTGGATTAAACAAATTCTAGAGGCCCTGCATATTAAAACTAACCAGAAAAGATTATTTCTCAATGTAAATATTGTTTTTTATCACTAGCCCAACCAAATGAATCGCTAATCCAAATTAGTAACAGTAACACGTTCATTACCAGTATTGGTAAAAACAAACATGTATATAGTATATATATACATTTTAATAATCAGTGTACGTTTAGTACCATTACTGAACATTTTTATTCCTTAATTATTAAAATGAATACTGTTATATACAAAGTATTTTAATTTTGTTAAATGTTAGGATAAAGTATTTGAATTTTATTAAATGTTGGGATGTTTTACTTAAATTTTGTGTACAATTTTCATTTCGCATGTTAACATTTCCCCTTTTATGCAAATTTCAGTGAAAAACTGGAACAGTGGAAACTGAAAAAGAAAATAGAAGAAGAAAAGTATGTCATGTATTAGGAATATATATTCAATATTCATCACTTTCCATTATGTCGAGCAATTTGGATCTTTCAGAAATCATATCGAACTCTAATTTTTGTAGCATGAGTGCAGTTATGTTGTATTTATTTACAAAGTTAACTTGTGTTAAACAAAACATAAAACGTGAAGAAGCATTCATCGTGGAATCTAAATGGCATTATTGTCTTACTCACATAATTCAGCTAACCGCTCAGAGATCAGAGTTACATGTTACAAGGTATTTGCGGATTTTTCTTTTTCCTGCTAATATTAATGCATTGTGAGTTTGAGAACCATTCAAAAATAATTCTTGTCATAGTTATTGTTATTTCTGATTTGCATGTTTTCATACAAACTTTCAGAAAGAGGATTTTTTTGTGTGTGTGAATGATTAGAATAAAAATACTCTGTTCCTCTGGATGCATGTGACACTTGACACTCAATAGTAGAAAATCTGTTCCTCTCTTCCAAATAGTTATAAAACATGAAGAAGAATGGATCCCACATTATTGTTAAGGAAATTAAATATTATTTGTTCTTAATCTATGGCCCTTTCCACTGAAAAAGAAAAATGTCAGAATTCAAATTAATTTGGCAGAAAATATGTCTTAACATGGGTGTACATTAACCTTTTTCAGATACCAGCCAGCCGCGATAGAAAAATGGGAAAATGAACCAGTCCCCCAAATTTCTAAGAGCATGCCTGAAAATAATTTTTGGAGACATCCCTGTCAAAATGTCCTATGTCAGTCAATTTGTGCCAGTCAAAAACGAAAATGTGCCTGTCATCAAATAGAAATTTATAAAATTTTATTTTGAAATAAATAAATATTAGTTTTAAAGTGGATTTTTTATTGCGCACCTCATCACAGATAATAAGTCATACTTCAACTTTCAAATTTTCTTCATATTTCAACCACATGGTCACATTTATTTGTACCAAATAGTCACTTACCCATTTCAGCAAAGTACTCCGTATACGCAAAAAAACAAATTGCGAAAATCGCGAACATATTGATAGTGCCGTGAATTCAATTACGCGCGAACTTATTTCCGCTTTGGCTATTAACACCTTACCATAAATGCGTAATTCATTCAACAAGTTATCGACATTTCGTACAAACGCGGATTTCAGTTTTCTTTGTTTTTACAACGATTATATGAGATTATTTATCAATAATTATGAATATTCTTAGTTAATGTGAACGGAAACTTGAGGGTACAATCAATAAAAACTATTTGTCTAAAA
>JAULBS010088650.1:0-17809 GCA_032355785.1 Symmetromphalus regularis | reverse complement strand
TCTCTCTCTCTCTCTCTCTCTCTCTCTCTCTCTCTCTCTCTCTCTCTCTCTCTCTCTCTCTCTCTCTCTCTTTCTAAATTAATGACATATAAGTTACCTTGGTGAATTAACATGATTATTCAAGTTTAATATCAATTAGGTGTTTACCTAGATGACATTTTTTTAATTTAATGACATTTTTTTAATTTACTGATTTGATAACATATAAATTATCTTAGTGAAACTATCATTAGTTTAACATTGCATCACTGTGATTTTGAATAAATAATATTTGAATTTTGCATTAATGATATATTTCTATTCTTTGTGAAGATTCTAAGGAGAACGAGAAAGAGAAGAAAAAGAAGGAAGGTTTAGGATTGTTTTACAATCTGCCTCAATACACCAAGCTGTTTGAAGTTCTCAGGGGAGCTTACTCTAACTATAAAGTATGTCAAATTATATAATTTCATTTTACCATTAGTCATATTTCTTTCTTAAATAAAATATAAAAATGGCAGGCAGTTGAACCTGTGAAGCTGTCAGTCAATGGATTGATCCTTGTCAGTGGACTCATTTGCAGTTTGTGACTATTTTCCATTCCAACCAGTTGCACACAACTGGTTTATCAAAGTCTGGTTTATTAAAGTTTGTGGTATGTGCTGTCCTGTGGGACAGTGCATATAAAAGACCCCTAGCTGCTTATTGGAAAGAATAGCCCATGTGGCCATATGATTGACGTCCAATAGCCAATGATAAGATAAAAATGTGCTCTTGAGGTGTCGTTAAATAAAACAAACTTTTCTTTTTCTAACAGCTGGTGATTTAACAGTGAGTTCCTTTCCTATTTCAGACATCTCTAGATTTAACATGTGTAGACAAGTTCTGTAGTCTCCTGCGAGCCACACTGACAGTGCTGTCACAAATCCTAGAAATAGCAACTCTCTTCGATATCGGCAAACATGCGGAGGAATTTCTCGGATATCTCAAGAGTACGATATCACTGGAGCCAACATACACTGTACTGTGTGTTCAACAGGTCTGTAATTATTATAAATCACATTTTATCAGTGAAAAAGAAATCACATAAAAAGATATTTTTATCATAAGCATGTTTTCTTTTGTAAAATTAATAAACAAGATGTTATTTTTAATTTAAACCAATTTTTATTACACCTTCATTTTTACACTCCATTTCCACCCATACATCTCATTTTTATGTAATGCAGTCAGCAGTTTTATAGATAAAGGAAAAAAAACTTCACTTGTGTAATCCTACTAACAAAAAACATCCATTTGTCTTCTATATTTTAAAATTGTTTATCAGTTATACACAGAAAAATGATTGTCCATCCAGGAACATACCCACCATACCTCTGTTTTTAAAAATATTATAATAAAATCCCAGATTGATTCCAGACACAGATTAACAACACTTCAAACTATTGATATATTGCAATACTGAGTGTTACAACAGCAATGTATCTATAGTAAATTTAACTATTGATGACTATCGCAATTGTTTTTTCAACTATCAGTAGTTGTGTGCACAACATGTTTTTTCCTTCATGTATTGGAAATAACTCAAAATGCCATGAACTAATAAGTATGATTTTGGTCAGACCTAAACAAAATATTTTCTTTTTTGTTTCCTTTTTTTAATTCATTTATTGTCCCAGAAGCATTTTGGTAATGTCAGGGAAAATACAACTTTTTGGTCAGTATACTTTTACTCATCAGTTTACATTTTAAGAGTTGTTCGGGAAATATATTATATGAAATGTTTATAATATCTACTAATACCAAATGATTTTAAAATTTGTAATACTATTTTAGTAGTTCTATCACTATTACAATAGTATCACAATAGTATTTTAACTATTACAATACTACTGCAATAGCAAACTGACCAAAATAATCACCCCTAGTCCAATATGGTAAATAAATTATGAAAATTATGTAATGCATATTCACTTATTTAAGATTTGTTAATTTACGCTGATCTGTCTACAGTTACTGAAGGCTCTGTTCGGTACCAATCTGGCCAATCAGTGGGAGTCTCAGCTGATGACGTTTCAGAGTCGCAAGTCGTTAAAAAGCACACTTGGCAGTGCTGGGCGTCCCAGTCTGTACCAGTGCTGTCTGAATCGGCCGTACACCCATCTAACTCAATCGTTCGCTGGCGCCACTTTCAGGTCGTCTAGTCAGGGTGATCAAGATGAAATACAAAGGTTTGTATACACAGTTGAAACTCGTCTAACAGCATGTATATAACAACCACCTGTATATATAGCCATCTGCCTATAAAAGTCACCTATTTATAAAAGTCAGGATTTCGGAAAGGGGGGGGGTCCAAATGTGCATGTGTGTAAGCTACCACACACTTCCTCATCCTCTCCTTTAGCCTTTGCGGCATTCAGGAAATATTAACCATGCCCCAGCATATCATTTAATCAGCAGCTATTATGTGTAATACACCCAATCACCCACCCACTCACTACACCTGTACAGCAATTTTCATTTACTGTTATTTTGACAGCTCACTACAGTGGTTGCGGAAACGAGTAGAGAAGAAAGTACCAGCCATTCTCAGACCAGGAAGCAAGGTGGATAAGGTACTTGAGTGTTTAAAATTGTTTAACTTTATATACATTTAAACTTTATCTTTTAAATAACTAACCACAGTGTGACCCTCCAGTAGCCGATATTTTTCCTTTTGTGCTGGGAGGGGTGGGGGGGGGGTTGTTAAATAAATAAATAAACAATCAGGTTTATTTCATTCTCAAACTTGTTACGTAATTAACATTGCATGTGTTAAACTTTAGAATTTACCATTGTTGTTTTGGATTTTGAAGAGAATAGACACTAGTAGACATTTTGAAGTATTTTTACACTTGTGAATTGCTGATAGAAGACCCAGTGTTATTATAAAACTTGTGTTGAGTCTCTGACCAGGAAATAAAGAGCTGGTCAAGCCAGTTGTTCAGTTAAAATTTGTCATTTTGAAAGATTTGATAGTCAAAACCTCGGTAGTGCAGTGATTACGCTGTCAGTCTCATGGCTGGTAGGTACAGGGGTCAAAACTCAGTCGAGTCATGGGATTTTTAATCTTCATTCCGGCTTGATTCAATTATTTCAGGGTATTATTGGTTCATACATCCGTCTGTTTGAGCCGCTGGTGATCAAGGCACTGAAGCAGTATACAGTAACAAGCTCGTTAGATCTTCAACGTCAGGTGCTTGACCTTCTGTCCCAGCTTGTACAGCTACGTGTCAATTACTGCCTCCTTGATTCGGATCAGATCTTCATTGGCTTTGTCCTCAAACAGTTTGAATACATTGAAGAAGGACAAATCAGGTAGGACTTTGTTCGATGTTATAGAAAAATATGTGGCCCTCTCTAGCAAAAATAGATACTTGGTGAACATTTAAGAAATGAAAATTTATACACTTCTAAAAAGGCCAATTATGTTACGTTTTCAAAACAGTAAACCCAAAATTGAGGCAATTTATATCATATTTTGTGTTGTAACTACTAAAGTTAGGAAGTACCTTACAAAACAATTTCTTAGATTTACTAACTAATGTTCCTTTATTTTTATCGTTTTTTTTGTTGTTGTTTTTCATTAATAAAAATACTTTTGGTGGATAACTTAGATACGTTTATGTTATTGCCAAAAAAATAGGTACGGTTTTACAAAATGAATGTTTTTTTCATTTCTGGACATATGGAACATAATGTTAAGCAAAAGGTACCAACTTTACATATTTCAGAATTTAAGCTTTTAACATACTGAGTTAAATTTATAATTCTATGAGCTTAGCAAAGATTGTCTGGATTATATATTTACATTATGAAGATTATCACTTCTAGTTCATATAATAATAATTTAAATTAATTGCATAATATAATAATGTTTTTCAGGAATTCTGAATTGCTTGTTCCCCATGTGTTCCATTTCCTTGTTCTTCTGTCGTATGAAAGATTTCATGGCAAATCAATCATTGATATGCCGCGGATCATTCACCGTTGTGATGGCATCATGGCCAGTGGATTGCAGCCCACCACGCATGGTACGTATTGTTTGCCTTTGCAATTTACTGATCTAACAAGAAACAATCTTCCCAAAACAGCATTACTTATCTCCCCTTGTTTCACTGGGAGATGGTGTATATCCTTGAAAGTAAAAATAAAGTTTGTTTTATTTAATGACGCCTCTATAGCACATTGATTTTTATCTTACCATCGGTTATTGGACGTCAATCATATAGGCTACTCTTTCCAATAAGCAGCAAGGGATCTTTTATATGCACCGTCCTGCAGACAGGACAGCACATAACCACGGCCTTTGATAAACCAGTTGTGGACCACTGGTTGGAACGGAAAATAGCCCAAACTGCAAATAGGTTCACCGAGAAGGATCTATCCGATGACCGACCAGTTCACAGGCAGACATGCTATCGTTTGAGCTAGATCCCGCTCCATCCTTGAAGTCACTGACCTCAGTGGTATTTGTACTGATAACTGAGAGTGGACTGGCTAACAAAAACTAATGTGTAGTTTTGTTTTTCGATTATTGTTTATAGTAAAACAATTATATTGATAGAGTGTTGCATTCATCTCTTAGAATTGTGAGTTATAACAGTTAATATAAAATTTATGATATTCATAAAGTAATTCAGATCTCACTACACAGATTAGTTCTGTTAGATTTCATTCATCTTGGGGACAGTGTTTTCTGTTAGTTATCTGTCATAAATTAACTTATAGTTAAACATTAACATATCTATGGATTGTTACCTATTAATTTTTTTTTTAATTGTAATCACATCTTTAGTCGGAAATTCAGTAAAATGTGATTCCATGCACAACTGGGTAACAGATTAGAGAAAACGACTAATTCATATTTTCTGATTCATAACACTTTAACTTTAAAATAACACCTCTTTTTTTTTAAATACTTCTTGTATGTTTGGACATATTGATAAAAAGGTGGAGAAGTGTCAAAAACATCAATTCTGAAAAGAAAAAGAAGGTATAAAGTTAGTCTATACTGAATAAATTGGTATTCTCTTCAAAACATTTTTGTCAAATATTTTAAATTTAAAATATTAGAAAGTAAAGCACAGTGATTTATCAAAAATATTTTGAATTTAAAAAATGAGAAAGTAAAGCAGAGTTATTTATCAAAAAAAATTGAATTTACAAAATGAGAATTTCACAAAGTAAAGCACAGGGATTGTTATATAAAACATAACTATTTATTTTGAGTAACAATCTGGAGTGTTTGCTTGTAGCTATTCCCGCTCTCCAGCATGTTGTGTATGACCTGTTCCTACTGCGAGGAGCTGCTAAGTCCGATGTTAACAAAGACTTGGAGACTCAGAGGGAAGTTGTTGTGTCCATGCTTATCCGCCTCATAAATTACTATCAGGTGAGACATATTGAAGTACGGCCAAATGGGGGATTTTTGTTGTCTCACAAACAAACAATATTAGAATTAGGTAATGACGTCTTAGGAAACTTGCTGCTTCCACATAAGCTACTCTTTCTGATTAGCAAAAAGTGATCTTTTATGTGCACTTTCTTATGGACAGGACATACCACAGCCTTAGATACCAGTTGTGGACCACTGATCAGTGCAAATGGCATACACCTACCCTATAAGCCTGGTGGAGCAGTCATGCTGGGTTGGACCTGGTATCAAAATTAAAAATACCATGCCTTGACTGAGATTTTATCCCAATATCTGCCTACCATGATCCCAATATCATTACTGTTATACAACATGGACCAGTCGGCATATTTAAACCACTGGTGCAGTTTGTGTTGTTTAATGACACCACAGAGGCTTCTACCACTGGTGAAGGGTCATGATTGAATCTTTTCAGACCATAAACAGATTGTTTTTATGTTTTGCAGGCACTGGAGATGTTTGTCATAGTGTTACAGCAGTGTCACCGTGAGAGCGAGGAGAAATGGAAGAGATTGTCTCGACAAGTCATGGACATGGTGCTGCCAGCGTTGTCTAGACAACAGGTCAGTGATATCGTCAGGGTGGAAAATAAAAAATTAGTTAAGCAATATGGCAGTTATTGTCTTGGATGGTCTTGGAATTAGGACATATGAAAGGCAAAACACAAAATACACTACTCAGAATAATTTTATGGTCAAATTATATTTTTATTAATATTTTCAAATATTGTATCAACAAAATAAAAAATAAATGTTTAGTGCTTGAAATAGGGGGATCAACTTACAGCTGAGATTGATTAATAGGTGAGTATATATGGTACTGAGTTAAATATTATCTTATGTTTTTACACCTGGATTATATCACTTGATGTAATTTAGAAGAATTACAAAAAATCTGTACAATTGTTTTAAATAGTATTTAAAATTTGCATATTGGGCTTACTGACAAATGAGTTCTGAAATTTACTCCTATATCTTTAAATCTGTTTTTGATTGTGAAGATGACTGTAGAAATCAGACATAATGTTATTAAGTTTGTAATAATATATGTTACAGATCAGCCTGGAGAATCAAAAATCTCTTGATACTTTGCATCGTCTGTTTGAATCTGTTGCTCCGAGTGTCTTTCGTCCGGTCGACATCCTGCTTAAAACTCTGTTTGCGCCTCCAGCTAATATTGTACGTTTAGCTCATAATAATTTACTCTGTTCATGATATGTAATAATTATTCAAACAGCGTGTAATAATATGTCGAATTTTTCTTATTTTTATTCACTAAAGGTAAAGAATTGTATGCATTTAAATATTTTATATATATACTGAACAGCAAAAGAAATGCAAATTTAATTTGCACTGTTTGATTGAATGATAACTACTCATATTTTGACATTGGCTGTTTTGCATGTGCAGAGAAGTGTAAAGTGCGAAACATGATTTTTATTGTTTTATGAATTTTTTGTCTTAATTTGATTAAAGTGGATCTGAACAAAAAATTTGTGTTTCTTTAGCTGTTCAGTATATTTTGCTAGAACATTAATTATTTTTAAGTTATTGTTTAAATTATATTTATTATTAGATAATTATCCATAATGTTTGAATTTATAAAGTGAATAAAACAAATTTTGTTTTACAGAGTGTTTAAATGACAATTTCTACAAACTGTTATTAAAATTTTATTATTGTTTGAGAATAAATTTGATCGAGTACATTCATCATTTTAAATAGAAAAATGAATCAGTTTCTAATGAGTGTTCGAATATTTATTTTTAAACCGTAGAAATAATTTAGTAATTTCAAATTTGTAAAATGGATTTGCTTTTATTATTTCAATGTTGTTTATTGCTAGACATGCACACAAGGTCTGCAATGCTGGTTGTGCCTTGTCCTGTCAACTCTGCGTGTTCTTATTGTGCAATCCAAGGAAGATGTTGTTCTGTCTCGCCTTCAAGAAGTGGGCTTGGTTATCCCCCTTACTCGTAAACTCAACCCCAGTGAACCTCTCATAGCTAGCGTCACGTTAATCAGTGATCTCACACCAGAGACAGCTTTTGCGTGGTACGTATCACGAGTTTAATCTCTTGATGATATATCTGTAAATGAACTAGTGTTTGATTGGTCATCTGTAGGTTTCATAATTTTGTGTAAGCTTATAGTACATAAAGACCTACGGCATTAAATTAATAAAGAAATACAACTTAATAATATAAATTAACTTCACACTCTTATTATTTTCTGATATTTGGTTCACAAAAATATTAAAAGGTTGTGAAATATTTTGTTTCTCGAGTTCCTGATACAAATTATTAGAGCAAATGCTGAACCACTTAGTAAAGATATATGATATATATTATGTAAGCCATTTTGTTTCTCAGGTTCCTACTACAGGTCATAGGAGCAAGTGCTGAGACGCTGAGCAAGGATATATGATATATATTACGTAAGCCATTTTGTTTCTCAGGTTCCTACTACAGGTCATAGGAGCAAGTGCTGAGACACTGAGCAAGGAAGTGGCACTGACTGACATGTCAAACAATGAGTGTATATTTCTGGTACAGCAACTGATGCATCTACTGTTGTATGTCACTCACATGTTTCAGTCAGGTAAGAATTTGTTTCATATCCACTTAATATAGTATCTTGTCCAGTGTAATATTCAGTGTAAACCAATCTTTAGTTAATCGAAGCACTTCACCATTGTATTAAATTTTAATAAAACTGTACATAGGCTCTGGTGAATGTAGTACAATTACTGTAGATCTTGAAATTAATGCGATTATGATATTAATGCATAATATTAAGGAATTACTGGTCAATTGCTGTACAAACATATGTTGCTCGGAAGATACCAAAGGGATGCCACTCTCATTAATTTCATGTCACATTTTGGTCTGACCTCCATCATGTGCATTAATTTAGGGACACTTTAATTTCATGATTTACAGTATGTGTTACAAAGTTTTCAATGCATTTTCAATTATATAATGATTAAATCTGCATATTAGGTAATTAACTTTTGTTTTCTTACTTTTACACAGGTTTGTTTAGGCGAGTTGCAACAGCCGCAATGCACTTATCCCAGCAGGAATATCCAAGCTGTCTCTACAACATACCTGACATCAACCACTTCATGCTGGCACTGAGCACATCGTTTCCGACTGTGACGATACTGTGGTGCAACATTCTTATTCTGCTTAACTTTGATGACCAGCATCTGTGGAGTCAGGTTCTACACACCGCTCCAAAATATCTGCTAGTCAGTCCTGGGTAAGAAGTATTTGTCAAATAATTTCTTTAGATTAGTTCATACTGCACTCCCAATTCTAGATAGTAAGCGTTTGATACAGTTGATCTGTCATCATTCTGTTAACACTTTAAATAGCCACCCTCATCAGGGCCTGTGAAGTTCATTTGAAAGTGGGGGTGGGGGGGAAGGACATTGTAAAGTAGTGGCCGAAGGCAGTCAGCAATCCTGCAGGGACCTTCTCATACTCATAAAACACTCCAAATTTTGACTACTTTATTTTGTCACAAAGTCTAAAAATATTTTTATTCACTAAAAATAATTTCTTTAGTGAATTTTTATATGTTGCCTCCTAAAACGTCAGGGGCACTGTGGTCCTTGCTAATCGAGAAACATGGATGTCAGAGTGAAGTATGAATTGATAGTGACTGTTGTATTTCAAAAAGTACTAATAAAATTTCATCTATTTTAATGTAAACAACTCACACAAGCCATTTGTATTATTTGATTCTTCATAATTTTATTTAGTGAATCCATTTTCATCTGGCTTTAATAACTGGTTCACAGTGTTGTTAAATTAATATAGAAATACAACCTACAGGCTCATCCATGTTCATTATCCACATTACCTGGAGTCTCGGTGGTCCAGCGGTTGAACATCGGACTCTCAAAACCATTGGAGGCAGGATCACACTTGACTACATCTCAAAATAACCAAATGTTTGACATCCAATAGCCGATGATTAATAAATCAATGTGCTTTAGTGATGTTGTTAAACAAAACAAACCAAAAATCACATTACCTGTTGTTTATTGCAGCCATCAGACTCCAAGCCGGTCTGAAATCCCCAAACATAGAGTTCAGTGTTGTCATTTGGAGCTTCTGCGACGAGTTGGATTAGTTCTCTTCGCAGATTATGTGGTAAGTATATTAAGTAGTGGTTATTAAATATCTTTTTTTGATTGTATGACTTACACTGATTAAGTTTAATTCTTTTCCCTTTTTTCTGTTTCTGAACGACAAATGGGCAGTAGGTGTGTATTTCCACATTGCCTGAATTTAATGCTCACACCTTTGTTTATTAAATAAAATTCTTTTCCATTGATATTGGAACGAGATTTGATCAAGTACAATAAATCATTAAAGTAACGCATCATGAAAGAAGTCAAGATGGGGTATGCATAAATTGAATTTTGTGTCTACATGCGCATCACATTTTTAACATTGGTTTCCTGACACATTTATTTCACAGTTTTCTTTATAAATGTATTAACTGGTGTGAAAACCTGGAAGATTGTTTTTTATTTTTCAAACTAATGTTAAAACCTAAATAATAGTTTGTTTATTAAATAGTGTGAAAATTAAATATTTTGTTTATTAATTGGTGTGAAAATCTTAACTTGTTTATTAATTACTGTGAATTTTTATTATTATTTTGCTTATTAATTAGTGTGAAAATTTGTGTGATTATTTGCTTATTAATTAGTCTGAAAATCTAAACTATTTTTATTTAATAATTAGTGTGAAAATTAATATGATTATTTGCTTATTAATTAGTCTGAAAATCAAGATGATTTTTATTTAATAATTAGTGTGAAAACCTGAACGATGCCGAGCACATGACCTGGCTGATTATCAACCACGTCAGTGACATCATTGAACTATCTCATGAACCCCCAGTTCAAGATTTTATCAGGTAGGTATTTTTAATTTAACATGTTAGTTATGGTAAAAGTGTAAAAGCAAAAAAATATGTAAGTAATTGTTAGGTATACAGGGCTGGATTTATAAGGGGGAAATAGCCCCGTGCACCCCTACCAGAGGGGCTCCCAGCCTAAGGACTTCCTATATAAAAAATTGTAAAATTAGTTCTATTCATTCATTTTTGTTCCTTTTTTTAATTTGTCATGTAATTTAATTTCTACGTTAAGGGGCCCCCGTACCTGAAGTGTGCTCCAAGGTCTAAATCTGGGCCTGTATGTCTTGACTGATAATTATTCAGGGTATACGAAGTAAGCTAAAGATAGTATTTAATGAATGTCTTGTTTCAGTGCTATTCATCGGAATTCAGCTGCAAGCAGTCTTTTCATTCAAGCTATTCATGCCCGTTGTGATAATGTTACCAAGGTATGTATATCTTGAATCTAAATACGTTTTTGTTTTTTGTAAAGTTATAATAGAGAGTAGCATTTGTGATTGAAATCTGCTTGAACATATATCAAACTGGTTTACCTATTTTGTTTTCTTTTAATGGTACTAATTTCTTTATGTAATATAATTTTATACTGTTATAAAAGAAAACAAAAGTTTAATGCTGTTTGTGGAGCAGGATGTAGCTCAAATGGTAGAATGTCCACCTGTGAACCGGTTGGTCGTCGGAACGATCCTTCTCAGTGGACCCATTTGCAGTTTGGGCTATTTTCCGTTCCAGCCAGTAGTCCGCAACTGGTTCATCAAAGGCTGTGGTATGTGTTGTCCTGTCTATGAGACTGTGCATATAAAAGACCCCTTGCTGCTTATCAGAAAGAGTAGCCTATGTGGCGGCAGTGGGTTTCCTCTAAATACATATGTCAGAATGACCACATGATTGAGGTCCAGTAGCCGATGATAACATAAAAATCAATGTGCTCTAGAGGCGTCATTAAATAAAACAAAATTTATTTTTATTTTTACATGTATATAGATTTCACTTTGTGTCAGCTTCTCATTTGCCATAAGTGAACCTATTTAGGCTATTTTTCACTCCGTCCAGTGGACTACAATCTGTGTAACAAAGACTTTGGTGTGTGCAATACTGCCTATGGCAAGCAACATATAAAAGATTCTTAGCTGCTACTTGGAAAGAGTAGCCTATGTGTAGTTGTTAGTCTCGAATGCAGTATGTTTGATAACTAACAGTCAGTGAATAAACAATTGGTGGGATGTCATAAAACGGAGAATCCTCTCTCTTCAGTTAGGTCCAACTGTATAATCTGTTTAACCTTGGCCTTAAAGGAACAATACTAGTATTGTACAGAACATCATTTAGTATCAATAGTTTGATCAGTCAGTCATTTCCAGGTTGTGCTCCTGTAGGCAGTCAGGTCTTTCAAGTGTTCTTGTATTCACTGATTTACAAGTATTACTAGAAGAGGAATATTGGTGAGTTGAAGTAGTCTGGGTGGATAAAGTTTATCAATCATTTCCAGGTTGTACACCTGTAGGCATTCAGGTTTTTAAAGTGTTATTAGAAGAGGAATATTGGTCATTTGAAGTGTTCTGATTGGATAAAGGCTTCACTGACAGCGACTATGTATTTTGGGTTTGTAGCAACAGGTGATTCAATATTTTGGGTGTCCAAAACTTTGAGGGGTTTTACAACTAATGCTGTGGTTTTGTAAAGACTGCAGGGCAAGATTAATGATTTTTTAAGCCAGATTACAAAGACAGAAGATGGAGGATTTTATCATTTTCTGCAAATCAAAATAAATTTAATTTTTTATTCATTTCTTCATCTTTGGAATCTTGCTTTAAAATTTATAATCCTAAAAGAAAACAATTAAAAGTGTGGCCATACATTTGAACTGCTTATTGAAAAATAGGTTTGTAAATGGTGTGTCAATACATCATACAAAGAAAGGATTGCTTAATGACACCCCAGCACATTAGTTAATCATATCAGGAGTCACACTCAGTATTTGTTACACATGGTTTACTGAAGAAACCCACTACCACCACATGGCTATTCTTTAGAAATACCAGCAAGGAATCTTCTATATTCTCCTTTCCATAAACAGGATGACACCTATGATAAAATAGTTTTGGACCACTGCCTGGAATGAGAATAGGCCAAATGGTACACTGAAGGGGATTGATCCAGTGACCTATCACATGTCGGGCAGATGAGCACGTGAGAGCTACGTGCTGCTTCTTTTACATCATACGTTATCTACATACAGTTATGCCTGGTACAATATCTACTAAATGGTAACTAATATTGACACAGGCTTCGTGAAATCTTCAACAAACAAGATCTATTCATACTGTTGTATGGTTTTAATCAGCTTACATCGTAAAATCCGAAATGTCACACTGGATTTATCTGAGCCTAAAATCTAACAGTATGCTGCATTATGGGTATTTAGCTTGAAGTATTAATGACATTTCCACCATACTCTTGTTTATAATGCAATTAACGAGCTATCATATCCTCTAGCATTAACAGAGGTATTTTGACCAATAATTTACTTGGAAAGCCTTTGATATGACAGAGAAATCACGTTACCAATTGGTGTATATATTTATTGTGTTATCAAGATTTGACATAATTGTTTTATCAATATATGACTCCCAATAGCCGATATTTAATTTTTGTGCTGGGGGTTCGCTAAACAAACAACCAAACAAACAAACAAAATCAAAGTTTTACTGGTTAATTGTTGATGATGTTCTGTGATAGTTAATGTACATTATTTTCTTACATGCACCTTTGAAACATTAGTTTCCGCTTGTGAAGCAGCTGGTCGTCAGATTGATCCTTCTCAGTGGACCCATCTACAGTTTGGTTATTTTCCATTCCAACCAGTGGTCCACAACTTGTTCATCAAAGGCTGTGGTATGTGCTGTCCTGTCTGTGGGATGGTGCACATAAAAGATCCCTTGCTGCTTTTCACTATCAGAAAGAGTAGCCTATGTTGCAGAATGACTATATGATTGATGTTCAATAGCCGATGATAAGATAAAAATTAATGTGCTCTAGAGGCATCATTAAATAAAACAAACTTTACTTTGAAGCATTAATTTTGTCTATGTCGAGACTGAATAAATTTATTGTGTTATGTTTTCTTGGATAATTGTTAATGATATTCTATGATAGTCAGTGTGCATTCTTTACTTGCATGCATCTTGCAAACATTAATTTTGTCTAAGTAGAGACGGAATTAATTTATAATATCGATAGATCATTTAGATGTCTATAAGGAAGGGATTTACTATATTTTACCATATCTTGGTGTCAAATTTGATGGTGACATTAAGGTATTTTCCCTATAAAGAAATTTTACATTTCCTGTTCTGTCCTGGTATGTCTTTATTCCAAAGATACCAATCCTGTAATTTTCATGCCACTCAAACTGTGAGGTTTAAGCTATGTGGTATTTCAAACAAAGTTTATGAAATATTTTAATTTTTTCTTCACGTGATGTTCTGTTTAGACAAGTTTATAATTTCTATTCATCGATGTTCTTCTGTTTAGACAAGTTTATAATTTCTCTTCATCTATGTTCTTCTGTTAGACAAGTTTATAATTTCTATTCATCGATGTTCATATTTTGTCATGTCATTATGGGTAGTGTATATATTCATGTAAATTTTATTGCATAGGTAACATATATACTGAACAGAAAAAGAAGCACATATTTAATATGCAATGTTTGATTGAATGTTTTTGCTTACTGGAGGCATATGCAGAGAAATGTAAAGCGTTTTTTTCTGTGAACGGTTATCATGAATGAATGTTTTGTCTAATTTAATTTGACTGGATCTGAACAAACATTTACATTTCTTTTGCTGTTCAGTATATTTTTCAAATGATATATAAATTGTCTAGTGTGTCTTGGTTTGTATTTTTAGTTTATGATCCATTAATTATGTCCTATATAAACATAAACAGACGTGACTTGAGAGTAGATTGTGGCTTTTTCGATATAATTTTTATTCATGGCATATTTAGCAGACAGTTGGGGGTCATATACAGCTTAGTGTTTCGCACACAAAATAATATAATTTGTGTTGAAGTAGGAAAATAAATACAAAATATTTGTACTTAAATGTTCATTTAGTTTTTACTTTAATATTAGAGTAAGTCGATAACAGTTATTTTTTGTGATTGTCATACTATCAGCACTGAAGACAGTACTCTTTAATGTTATGAAAAGAGGGGATTTCGGTGAGGTTTTTTTTGTAATGTTAAAATCGCTGCTTTGGAACCAAAAGGGTATAAGTTGGGGTAGCAGTTAATGGAGAAAAGGGCCAAAAACTGTTTCTCACTTAGACACAAGTTTTATGCGGATTATCTTTTGATTTAGGTTCAGAAACCTACATACTCCCTTTGTACACCAGATGCAGCTCACTTAGAGGCATTCAGTGATACCAGTAAATGCCAAACCCAGACTTACAGCCTTTTTGGGTCTGATGCAACAAAATAATAAACCAAAAAATAAAATTCAGGTAACTACATAAATTCTGAAAATACCTTTTAAATAATCCTTTTTTGGCTAAATTTGTCCAGCATGGTGTACCATATATTCTTGTTCTGTAGAAGAAGATTTTTTTCTTACAAAAATCAGATAGTATTTAAAAAAACGGGTCCCAATGAATGTACAGCCATTGTAAATAAAGAATAGGATAGATATCATGTGTATAGGCAATGACCTGTTATTAAATTAGAAATAGTGTTTGTTTAATAGATTTTAGTAATCAGTGAGTAGGAACAAATATTGGAGCTCCCAATTTGGTATTGATTAAAACTGCGACAGCCTTTGCTTAAACCGGTTAAAAGCATGTTACTGAAGGATAATTGTTTTTACCACTAAGCTTGCCAAGAAGTTTGACCTTGGAATCCTGTGTATTAGTGGAAAGGAAATTAAAATACACCTGTGACGTCACCGTATTGTGACGTCACCGTATTGTATCAACGCTCCATTATTTTTCAGGAATGGAGCGATGATTTAATAACTCTCCATTACTAGACCATACTCAAACTATGTTATAAACGCAAATTCATTTTTAGAGGGGCCACAGTGGTTGAACCCATTAGATAGAACTTCAGTCATTTGTATACCGTAGGAAAGAATTTATAATGTCAAGGGAAATAACTCTTATTATCACAAGAGTTGTTTCCCTTGACATAAATTCTTTCCTATATTAAATGACTGAAATTCTATCGCCAAAGTTAGGTCACACCAAAACATGAACAGATTAAAATAGCTTGAAAAGGGAATCGATAGGTATTTTTAAAATATTTAATATTGGAAAGGGTTAGTTATGCATCCCCCCCCGCCCCCCCAGCTCCAACGCCCCTGGATATTTTGACATATATTTTTTTTGTGCAATCCTAAGACGGAGTGGTGGAAAATTGACAGAAAATCTGTTGATTTTACATGGAATGACCCATCTGCTGAAAAAAAAATGAAACTCATTGACTTACATGATGGGTTTTGGTTTTCAGTCCTAAATGAACATATTTCTAAATTAGCATAAATGACGTCATAGCTCCGTAGGCTGTTTGGCTTTGCCCGAAGGAAGATTAAACCATGTTGTACATTAAAGCCTTATGCACGGCTGCAGCTAATGCTTCAGGGGACAAGATATTTAACGCAGCAGATGCGAAGTTCTTGAATAATTTGGTCGAACAGTCTGCTTATGAAACCATACAAGGTATTCCTGATAAAATCGACAATTATATGTCACCCCATGACTCCTTAAAAATGTTCAACACATGGTGCGAAGAACAATCAATATCTGAAAGATGGTTATACGTATTAATAAATAGTTTACTCAAGGGCAAAGGAAAGAAAAAGGTTGGGATCAATTTCCAAGGGGACAGCGACAGTGGGAAGATAATGCTAACGAGTAGCTTGTTTGAAATAGTTAATACTATGGGTAAGATTGCAAAGGATAATTACCCTTGGCAAATGTTAGGAGGCAAAAAAAAATCATAGTGGTGAGGAAATAAATGTTTCTCAACAAAATATAGGTAAGTATAAAAATGTGTTAAGTGGCTCAAAAGCAACCTGCGAGAGAAAGGGTACTGTACCATCTTCAGGCGCTTAGCTACCTGGAGGCACGGCAGCATGTGCATCCAGACTCCTCGCCCTAATTTTGTACTTCCACTTCAAGTTAGGTATAGCTATGCCCCTGATCTTACTGTAAAGCCGACATCTGTTTACTAAACAGTAATGTTAAATTTGGCAGTCAGCTGACATCCTCTCAAATGTCCATAATGAAAAAAAGGTTATTTTTTGTGCAAGACTTGCACTGCCTTAAAATATTACAATTTATTACATACTAAATTATTTACTTTATGTATAGAACCCAGTGAAGATGAAATCCTGTTATCTTTAGAAAACTATAGATTACTTTCAAAATCATATTAGTCCTATTGCAACTGATGAGTCATGTTCATTCTTACTTCAATGACAGTTTCGATAATAGTCAAGATGACCTTATTTCTGATACTCAAATTCTTTCCCCTATCAAAGATATTCCAGTGAAAACATCAAATGGAATTACACAATTTGTTTCGCCTATAAAATCTACTCCAGTGCAAAGATCTAGTGGACTAAAAAGAAGATTGTCTTATGTTTCTGATCACGATGAAGATGATTCACTGATAATAATTGCAAATAAAGAGTCCAAGAAATGAAGTATATCTGGACAATGTGTAAAAATTCAAAGAAACAATAATATATAAACAATGTTGAAATAATAATTTATTATGAAAAATGTTTACCTTCTACACTGTTGAGTGTATACTGTTAAACATTTTTTTAATAGAAATAAATGGTAGATTGTTATTAATTTGTTTGTAAAATTTATATTTTTAAAATTTATATTTAAAAGTTATTAATAATTTCAAACTAATAATATATAACCATTATAAATAACTGTTAAGTTATGACGTATTTTAATTGTATTACGTCATTTAATTATAAGTTATCAGTTATTATTTATAAATAATATCACGTGATAGTCACATTATGCCCATATATGGAGGTGGGGAAAAAAATGATGTTATAGATCCCCAACCTACATCTGGTGAAAAACAAATTTTACTCATTTGATTAACACGATGGATTATAAGTATCAGTCCCAAATAGCCTATTACCATGTGATGTCATTATTAGCATATATTGCTCATCATATTTATATCATTTTAATTTACATCAAAACATTTCATTTTACATCATAATATATGTATTTAATTAATACATATATTTACATTGGATAATTCCAAGAGTTAGTTTTAATCTGAACTGGTAAAGTTCTATCTTTTTTAACTTTTGGAAACTTTATTTCAATACACTCAGGCCGTCAAACGACGGCATATGAGGAATATTTACAAAATAGATAAT
>JAULBS010088639.1:0-17810 GCA_032355785.1 Symmetromphalus regularis | reverse complement strand
TGCTTTAATAAATATTTGTTTGCAAATATGATATTTATATTAAGTTATGATAAATATATTTATAAAATAATAACCGCATACCATAGAAATACATCATACGAATAATTACCTAACACCCCTATATTTATATGAATTCTGCAGCAAATAAAACATGGCGATCTAAGTAACACCAGCACAAAATATAAAAAAATTACTTTTGTCTGCCGTTTAAACATAGAACCAATGGACAAACCAACCAAGACAAAAAATAGGACATTTTTTTAATTTAGAAAAATATCAACATTAATGAGGTAAGTTACATATTTTCTTTTTTATTCGTCAAAAAGCATGCTCCAGTTAGCGCTAACAGACTATAGGCTAATGATAATCTGTAATCATGCGAATGAATCATTTGAATGCCTGGGCCTGGCTTTAAAGGTTTATTATTTTAATATGGCATGCCATAAATTAATAATTAATTATTTCTCTTGACAGGCGATGACTGTATCGGCTGTGCTAAAACAGGAAGTGGAAAAACCGCTGCATTTGCTTTGCCAATTTTACAGAAACTTGCTGAGGATCCATATGGAATATTTGCTCTAGTCCTCACTCCAACCAGGTTCTTCTGTTTTATGTATAATTATAATAATAATTTCATTGCATTTTATATATATATATTATTATAATTTATAAAGTAAATAATAAATACATTAAGATGGGTTCCCAAGTGTGGTAAATTTACCTCTGGGAGGATTTTAAATTGTCTTGTTAAAACAAATTATGAGAAAATCTTTTAACATACATTATATACATAAAATTTATTTTTAATTGAATTAATTAATATCTGTTTTATGATACAGAGAGTTGGCGTTCCAGATTGCTGAGCAGTTTAATGTCCTTGGAAAGCCGATCAGCATTCGTGTTACGGTCATCACAGGTGGTCTTGGTATGTTACCTCTGATAGCAAATACTGTAATTCAGGAAATTAACGTGAACATGGTATTTATGCGAGAAATGCATCCAGGTTCAGTTCGCAATAATATCATTTTGTTAATATTTCGTGCTTCATTTATTAAACATCTCCTCCCTCCCCCCAAAAAGAACAAAATTCCATGCAAAACATAAACCTGCAACGAACTTAACTATTGCCAACAATTTGTTTCCGGTTATTGATACTACTATCTAAAACGAATTAACGACAAATACAACTAATGCTTTAAACTTACCTCATTTTCAAATAATGTGGTTTTTAGTGAACATCACGTTTCGTCTGAATTACTGAGTACGAGCTCAAACAGACCAATTACAAAAACAAACACAACAAGCCAATCAATTAAAATAACACAAACTCCAAAGATACATTTGCCATGCCAAGCGTGGTTGCCAAGGAAGTATTATCCGGAAGTACTCTGGACTATTTGGAAGTAATAGTAGGCTCAATCAACTAATTAATAAACAGGATTAACACATTGATTGTTGCAAGATAAAATAAGCGTCAAGGAATGAAAAAGTAACAATTTATAAACCAAGTGAAGTACTATTTGCAATAAATTGGTGTGGCTAGAGTAGACGTCTTGCAATAATTTAATGTTGCATTAATTTCCTGAATTACAGTATAGATTTTATACATTGTAGTCAGGTAAATCCCTAAGAAAATGCTTAAAATAGTTAAATATATATATTCAGAATTTCTCTCAGATATTTGAATCAAGCTGAAGACTGTAGTTGGAAACCCATCAGAGACATGCTCATGCTTTCACCTCTATATACATATACTTAGACTACATCACTCATTTCTTTTGTCAGGTTTACACCTGCAGGGCTTCTAGAATTGTTTTTAAATCCACTAGCCGTCGGACCAGCGATTTTCAAAATTCACTAGCCCAACTTCAAAATTCACTAGCCCTACCTCCTAAAAATATAACTCAACTTGGTAATCGGATCGACTCTCTACATTTTGCTGGATTAAAAAAAATCCATTACAAAAATTGCACATGTCTGCACCCTTATTCATTGTAAGATTAGTGTCACAGTTTTCAAAAACAAAAGAACTCAATAGATCTCTCAGATGGCAACCTACAAGTTTATTTACAAAAAATGCCACATGCGATCTCAGACGACGACTCAGTCAGAGTAAGATTTAGCACTCTTAGGGATATTACGACATCTTGCCGAAAACAGAAATCTTACCGTGTCAATATTAATAGCACGCTTTAAACACATTATTTTATTGTTTCATTGCAGGGTTAGAGAGAGTATTTGTTTTTTTAATTCCACTAGGCGTCAGGCTAGTGGAAAGCGATTATTTGGTAGCCATGGGTGTCTGGCTACCATATTCTAGAAACCCTGACCTTTGTAAATTTTGATCTGAATTATAGTTACAAAAAGTTTTTATTGCATTTAATTTTTGGTCTATTATTTCAGACATGATGCAACAGGGCATTGATCTGTCAGTGAAACCACACATCGTAATTTCAACCCCTGGACGACTTGCTGACCACATCAGCAGCTGCAACACGTTCAGTCTAAAAAGAATAAAATATTTGGTAAGCAAAATGTATTGGCAGAGCCAGCGCAGCCATTTAAATATTCGGCACTCTCCGAGATATTACGACATCTTGCCAGAAACAAAAATCTTTGGCTGTGTTTTTTTTCCAGATTACACTAGTGAGTTATTTGACGTGTCGAACGCTTATTTTAACCGGAAGAAACCAATAGGCACTCTTCGGAATATTACAACATCTTGCCGGGAACAGAAATCTTGCCAATCTTGGACTGTGTTATTTTGCAGATTTTTCCTAGCGAGTTATTTGACGTGTTCCAGGCTAATAATAGTCAGACTTTATTTATCAAAACGAGTATGTCGAGCGGTTCTCTTTACAGTTTTTTCGTTCCGTTTTTTTTGTTGAAATACCATTAGCCGTTGGACTAGTGCAAAGTTGCCTTTGATCAACCTCTTTTGAAGCACTAGTTGGTGCAGGTTATGTATACCTCAATATTTAACATACAAATCTCAGCCTCCACTTGGGGGATTTGAACCATGACTCTCAGTTTGAGTACTCTAACAACCGAGCTAATAGGGATATTCCAACTAGCTACTTACAATAGGAACTCTTTATTCTAACATTACTACATACATTTATTAATATAAAATTAGTTTTGGGAGATTAGTATAGATCATCGCTTTTTACACTCAGAGATTTAAAACAATATCACGATTTGTGACATAACAGTAATTAGATTCATCTTTTAGTCTCGTCTATTTTATCTGTGGCTGGTGTAGCAGTTAATTAAAAAAAACCTGGAAATTGTACACCCTGTAGTTTGTAATTTTTTAGGAAAACACAACCCCCCCTTAGAAGTTGCACCCCCCTAACCCATATATGGGCATACGGGTTTGTGATTTACAGGGTGTGTGATTTCCTGCTACAGCGGTTCATGTCTCGTTTCCCATGTGTATTTATAAGTATTATTGTAACAGCTCAACTGTCTGTGGCCCACAGCTCCGGGACGTAGCTTCACTTGAGGGGGGGCATGGGGGGGTATGTAGTAGTGTTAGAATAAAGTGCTCCTACTGGCAGTAGCTAGTGGGAATTTCTCTATTAGCTCTGTCGGTAGAGCACTCGATTCTCAAACTGAGAGTCATGGTTCAAATCCCCTCAGTGGAGGTTGAGATTTTTCTGTTACGTTACATTATAGGTTCTAGACGAAGCAGATCGCTTGCTAGAAGACAACTTTGGTTCCCAGTTGGAGGAGATATTCAAGGTAATACCTAAGAAGCGACAGACGCTGCTGTTCAGTGCGACGATGACGGAAACTCTACAACAACTACAGGAGGTCTCTATGAATAAACCGTTCTTCTGGCAGCAGCAATCCAGGTGTGTAGTTTCCATAGAAACTATTTGTGTTTTCATTTTGCTGGGTATGAAATGAACAGTGGCGAACATGTGTGGTAGAACATCAGACTCTCAAGCTGAAGACAGCTGTTCAAATCCCGTTCGATGCTGGCTTACACTTGACTGTGCGTCAAAAATCACATCTTAATAGCAGGGATGGGATGTAGCTCAAACAGTAGCATGTGAACCGGTCGGTCATCAGATCGATCCTTCTCAGTGAACCCTGTTACAGTTTGCACTATTATCCGTTGCAGCCAGTGGTCCACAACTTGTTTATCAAAGGCTGTGTTATGTGCTGTCCTGTTTGTGGGACTGCATATAAAACATCACTTGCTGCTTATCGGAAGGAGTAGCCTACGTGGTGGCAGCTGGTTTCCTCTAAAGACATATGTCGGAATAACCATATATATGACGTCCAATAGCTGATGATGAGATAAAAATCAGTGTGCTCTAGAGGCGTCGTAAAAAAAAACCCAACCTTAATTTGACATCAAATAGCCGATGTTTAAGAAAACAATGTGATCTAGTGGAGCCATTAATATCAATAAAATAAAAAATTAACTTTAGAAAGCTGTTCCTGTTGGTTATTGTATTCTTAAGCCACTTAAAATTAGCAAAACAACGTAATAAACATTTCCAGCTGAAATAATGAATTAATATCATTCAGCAGTTATGTAATGTTTTTAAGGTGGTTAAGGAGTTATGGTTTAGTTTTGTTTACCATAATCATTATCATTATTGACTCGTTTAGTATCATATTTTATTACTTATATGGCTCAATATATCTTGGTTCGTATCATGGGCGTAAATCCTGGGGGTATTGTGGGGACATGTCTCCCCACTTTTTGTCGTCTTAGCGCAAATATACCGAAGTACACAAGTGGTCTATAATGGTGGTGGGAAAAGGGGGTGCAGCAGAAAGGTCCATCCCCCCCACTTTCGCCCTTGGTTCATATCAAAGTGTTACGTCATACATATTATTTAGCATAGTTTGTTACCAAAAATTGGTTTCATTTTCATTGTTCGTTTGTTTTTCAAATTTAGCTTAAAATTGATAATGGGTAATAAATAGAATATTAAGCTCATTTGACATAATTTTCATTGTCACTCGCTAAACCTTGTGACACCTTAAAATTATTTCACTTGGGACATAAAGATGATATGAAATGGAAACTTGTTTAATATCCTAAAAGTACTTTGGTATATTTGCGCTAAGATCACATGGCTAAGTGTTACATTGATAACATAAAGACATTGATATCATAAAGAGAAATACTGGTAAAGATTATTATTAAGGCATTTTGTTTCAATTTTTCAAAGCAAAACTTTGGGGAATAATTATATAGGCATCCCTCATGTCCAAAAAGGATTAATGCCCCTGCGGCTGAAGGATGTATATCTTGTTATTTATGTTTGTGTTTTATTTTAAAGTGTTGCTACAGTTGATGAACTTGTACAGACGTACGTGTTGATGCCGGCTGACCTAAAGGATGCATATCTGATTCACATCTTACAGAAGTGTACAACTGAAAGCAAAAAGAGCTCCATCATTATCTTCACCAGCACTTGCAAGTAAGAACATTCACACGTTTCATAGTCTGCTACAACTTCCAGACACTAATCTAGCTGACAAAACAGGGCTTTTTTTGCGAAAAAAGACTTGTCAGTGAGAAGTCGAAGTAGCCGTAATATTTTGCTCAAAGTAAAGTGAAAAACAAATCCCAATAACTAACAGTCTGACAGTGACACCAATTTGTGATGCCAACCAACCAACCTTTACATACTAACAAGTAACAAATCTCGCATGACGTGTGTTTATTGTCCCCTGTCAATGACCGGCTGTTTCTAGTAATGCGGAACAGACCGTATCGATCTTTATTCGGTTACGTAATAAGAACAATAATTCTAGTTTCTTTGCTAAAGATGCATTTAAAACGTGTCGTCTGTTGAGTTAGTGCTAGTGTTCAAAGCCATTGGAGTTGGTCTGCATGCACGCTTTTAATTTAGCTTTGTGGTCTGCTAATTAATTTTCAATAGTTTCTAAGACAATCGTTTTGATTAGTTGATTGCTACTCTTATGGCTATTCTTTTGGAAACCGGATGCTTTTGTGAGAAATATTTACAGTATGTTGTGATTCTGGTAACTACAAAGATTACGCAGTTTCATTTCACTTCGGGGTCTTGTTATCAGTAGTAGATATCTTCAATAGCATATCTATTCAAGTTATATGGTTGTTTATTTATTACATTGTTAAAAAAATGGAGATAGATGATAGAGCTTCCTGTGTGCTGTCTGTCTAGAACACAGAATTGCGTTAGTAGAAGCCACTCTAAAGAGGCTATTTTACCGAGAATCAGCAAGGGATCTCTTATTTGCACCATTCCAAGCACAGGATGGCACAAACCACAGTATTTGATAAACTGACCCACAGATCCTTACTGAGCTCTCGCTCTGGGTTGAACTTGAAGCCAGTACCGGCACTGAGATTAAAAATCCCATGCCCCGACTGAGATTCGATCCCAGTAAAAACCTGGGATATTTACAAAAAACATAAACCATATTTTTTTCATTTAAAGTTATTAAATATTTACAAATATGTAAATATGCTTAACAAAATAAATTCTGATGTAATGTGCTATTAATTATTTAATAATTATCTGATATTATAAAATGTAACTTTAGTTTCAGTGAATTCACTGTTAATAAACAGTACGAGTTTATAATTACTAAAGCCATTTACTTTGTTATTTCAGATATACTCAGATCATTGGAATGATTTGTCATGAACTTGGATTCCAGACGGTTGTCCTTCACTCGATGATTCCTCAGAAACAGAGACTCGCTGCACTCGCTAAATTCAAGTCAAACCAAATACAAATCCTCATAGCAACGGATGTAGCTAGCAGGTAACTATGGTTATGATATTTCATTTGGTTATTTCACTCCTTGACAGTAAGGCCAATTTGTGATGTAACATGATTGCCTATGTCATTTGTGATGAAGATGACATTTTCTAGAAAATAAGATCGAATGCCATCACCCTCCCATCCCCTGACAAGGCCAGTGACGTCCAAAATTATAAAGGGAAAAAATAACTGCAAAAAAGATGGTAGGTCAGGATGTTTCTAACACAAAACACTGCAAAAAAGATGGTACATGTAGGTCAGGATGTTTCTAACACAAAACACTGGAAAAGAGATGGTAGGTCAGGATGTTTCTAACACAAAACACTGGAAAAGAGATGGTAGGTCTGGATGTTTATAACACAAAACACTGGAAAAGAGATGGTAGGTCAGGATGTTTATAACACAAAACACTGGAAAAGAGATGGTAGGTCAGGATGTTTCTAACACAAAACACTGGAAAAGATATGGTAGGTCTGGATGTTTCTAACACAAAACACTGGAAAAGAGATGTAGGTCTGGATGTTTCTAACACAAAACACTGGAAAAGAGATGGTAGGTCTGGATGTTTCTAACACAAAACACTTAACATTGGAGGATTTGTTGGCTAGTTACATTGTATGTGTTCATTTGTGTCAAAAAATTAATAATGGAAAAATGTCCATGTTTTCTTGCTTTTGTGGAATCTCATGTGCACATCGGAACAAGTCAGTAATTAATCATAGAAACAGCTAATTTCCATGCACCTGTTTGTAGATATTCTTTCAATAGATGCCCTGATGGCACTGAACTTCAAGGTACTGTCAAACCTGTCCATACAACCACCTGTGTTAAAGGGTCACCTTGATTTTCTCCCAAATCAGCTAATTTAGTATAATTTAACCTGTATTAAGCAGCCACCTGTGTTAAAGGGTCGCATTGATTTTCTCCCAAATGAGCTAGTTTAGTATAATTTAACCTGTATTAAGCATCCACCTGTTTTAAATGGTCATGTTTTCTTACTCCCTTGGGTGACTGCATAAGACAGGTTTGACTGTACTTCCGAAGTCATTCTAATCAGCAGGCATAATGAAATGTTTACCAGTTTGACATTATTTAGAAAAAAAAAGACTAAATACTTATATTATATACCCATCGATGTACATATGCCCCAGTAAAGGTCACTGTACACAGTACACCTGAAGATATATCTCATATGCACCAGTCACGGTACATGGTACACCTCAAGATATATCTCATATGCACCAGTCACGGTACATGGTACACCTCAAGATATATCCCATATGCACCAAAGCTTTGAGTGGAAAGAAAATGCGTCAATATAGGAACAAACAGAAAGAATGTTTCTCAATTTCTGTGCACAAAGGCAACAAGTCAGCCTCCATAATATCCCGATTCATTTTCAGAAATTGGACCTCGCTGCCCCTGCATCCTATCGGGGCATCCCTTTATTTAGATTTTAGTCTGAGTACTTCTTCCAATTCCATGTCTGATGTTTGAAAAGCTCTTTTCTATTTTGACAGGGGTTTAGATATTTCCACTGTTGATGTGATCATCAATCATAATGTGCCGAATCGTCAGAAAGATTACGTACATCGAGTAGGACGAACTGCTCGAGCAGGTCAGTATATATATATAGTTTTAATATCAACACAACAATTTTCTAGTGAGGCTTCTGGCTTATTGATAGAGGGTTCAGATGTAGATCCAGAGTTTCTAAAGGGTGGGGGCGACACAGTCAATGTCCATATAACCAGTACACTGTCTGTGTGGGGTGAGGGGATATAATCCCAGTGCTTCTCCACTTTGATCTCTTCTTTGGGTTCATATTTTTATCCCCATTTCATTTCCATTCAATTGTCCACAACTTGTATTTCAAACATTGTTGTAACCAGGATTTTATGTGTTGGGGGGGGGGGGGGTGGCAACAGCACAAAAAGGTGTAATAGGATTATGACAGGAAAGTATAAAAGGTTATAGGGAAAAAAGGTGGGGTTTGGGCCATTTTCTCTGTCCTCCTCACCATCTACACCATTAATATCAAACTGTGATAATGTGCTGTTTTCTCTGCAAAAGAGTGCATATAAAACCACCTGATAGAGTATCTTGCTGACTTGCAGTGAATTGTCAGATGGATTGCCTTCAGTTACCCACTGGACTTTTTCTTATTCCACCCAGTGGTGCTGTACATGTTATAATTGATTGTGTTTTTACATTTTTAATAGGTCGGGCCGGATTGGCGATCACCTTGGTAACACAGTTTGACATCAAGCTGGTGCATGCTATTGAAACATTTATCAGTGAGTAACAATTTTCAGTTGTCAAAAACTTCACATCTTTTACTAATTAAAATTTTTGACATCTTTTACTAATTAAAAGACTTGACATCTTTTACTAATAAAAAAACAAACAGTTTTACAAATAGTAATACATGACAATTTTGATCTTCTGTCTTCTCACATTTTTCTCATCTCCATCTTCTAACTCTTTTCTCTATTTTATGTCTCCAACTTCTCTGTCTTCTGATTTTTTTTCTCTGTATGTCCATCTTCTCACTCTTTTTTCATTTTCTTTTCCTCGATCACCATTGTTATCTTCTTTTATTACATATTTCTTTTCACTATTTTAACTATCCATTTCCTCATAATTTAATATTACATAATATACGGTATATTTTGTATTTAATTGTTTTAATCAAACACTGATATATAAAAAAACACACTGTTTACTGATGTTTTTGCAAACATATGCTTATAGATAAAATTCAGCGTGTTGAGTTTTTTTATTTCCAGACACTAAACTGACCGAGTACAAGACAGTTGAAAAGGAAGTAATGGAAATTTTAACTGAGGTGGCTGTAGCAAGACGAGAAGCGGAAATCGTATGTTTTATTGATGTTTATTACATGAGTTATCTACTATTGCGCTCAAGAAACTTAATTTATATAATACTCTAACTTAGATAAGTTTTTCTTTTTTGGTTTTGTTTAACGTATGTTTTATTGATGTTTATTACATGAGTTATCTACCATTGCGCTCAAGAAACTTAATTTATATAATACTCTAACTTAGATAAGTTTTTCTTTTTTGGTTTTGTTTAACGACAATACTAGAGCTTATTGATTTATTAATGACTGGCTTCTGGATGTCATTTGGTAATTTTAACTTGTGGTCTTAAATGTGAGTCAGCCTCTGACGGGTTTTGAACCACTGTCTTAAGATTGAGAGTCCAGTGTTGGACCACTGAGGCTCACCAATTGACATAAATGTTATCTTTGTCAAACAGTATATCTGCACAAGACTGAGTCCAAACATATTTCACAAGGCATTATATAGGCAAAAGTATTTAATTTAAGAATTGAACTTGAAAATGTTTGAGGTTCATGGAAGTATGAACCGCAAAACCGCTTTACACACTGTATGAACGGTGTAGCGCATTAGTGCGGATACGTTCATATCAAAGTGTGTAAAGCTGACTGTGGGTATAAAATATCTACTAGGAAAACTTGTAATACTAAAAGGGCCCACTCAAAGTGTCCAAAAGGGCCCACTTAATCTCAAAATGTTTAGTCAAAAGAAATTGGCCATCACTTTGGGGCCACTAGAAAATGTTCGTGTATCTCAGTATGGCAGTCTGCCACTGCTCTGACTTAATAAAATTTACCAAATTATCGTTAAAATTGAAAATAACAAGGGAGATAACACTGTTTAGATAGAAAGGGAGATAACTTCACATGACTAGATTTCTTCCATTAAAGAAACTGGAGATGTTAAGTGTTACTGTGATAGGTTTATTATTAAATATTTCTTATTATTAAAACACAAAAGAAACTCAGTACATTTGTTTTACTGTGATACGGTTTATTATTAAATATTTCTTACTATTAAAACATGAAAGAAACTTATTACATTTGTTTTACTGTTTACGCTCACAACAAAGTAAAATAATTATAATGATATAAGTTTGTTTATTTGACAGAGACTTGACGAGCAGGATTTTGGCGAGAAGAGAGAGATTAACAAGAGAAAGAGACTCATATTGGAGGGCAAGGTCAGTAGTTGTGACTTTTCTGACCTAGCTGTTTGATTCTGAATGTAATGGTTCCAAGGGCAGATTCAGGAATATAAGCAGAGGGTGGTCCAGTCTTGAAGGGGTTCATTACTAATATGTCCTCGGCCAAAACCTCATAATTGAAAAATCATTGGTCTCCGTGAATAGGGGGGTATGAATCCCTCAACCCCCCCACTGGATCTGCATATGGGTTCACAATGACCAGAAATGTAAATATGAAGACATGTTTGTCATGTTTAACTCTAGAAATTAGCTGTGGGAACATGGGCGTAAATTCCGGGTGGGTGGACATGTCCCCCCCACTTTTCACTTAGAAAAACTGAAAATTTCAGTGACTTTAAAACTAAAATGCCTAAATAATAATTTACCAGTATTTCTCTTTATTTCATCAATTAACACTTGACCATGTCGTCTTTGCACAAATATACCGAAGTACACAAGTGGTCTATAATGGTGGTGGGAAGGGGGGAGGGGGCAGCAGTATTGTTTGTCCCCCCCACTTTTTGTACACGGGTATGTTGCGTCCCCCAACTTTCAGGAATGGATTTTCGTCCTTGAGTGGGAATAATGAATTCAAGGAAAGGATAGATTTTGGAATGATACCCCAGCACAATGGTTATTCAGCAGCAATTTGATGTCAGACATTAATGTTCTGCAACTGATTGTCTTTGGAGAAAACCTGCTACAGCCACATAAGCTACTATTTCTGATTAGAAACAAGGAGTCTTTTAATATCCACATTCCCACAGACAGGACAGCACATAACACGACCTTTGTTAAACCAGTTGTGGACCACTGGTCGGAGCAAGTGGCGTACACCTACTTGTTGAGCACTCACTATGGGTTAGAATTAGACCTGGCATTGAGATTAATAATCCCATGCCTTAACTGAGATATGATCCCAGAACCTTCCAGCTGTGAGTCTGATAGCTAAACCACTAGGTTTGGAGGTCTGTATGACATTACAGGGTTTCACGTTTAAGGCGCATGATCGTGCTCGCACCCCACCGTGTCCATAGATTTCGATCAAGGAGCGTGAATAATTGCGCTCCAAAAATACCATAGAGTTCGGTAATTCTCTGTTTTTGCGAAAATATCCGAATATAATTAGAATCGATCACATAAACAATTTTCTTCGTTTTAAATTATCACGAATATTATAAATAAATCGACCCAATATATGTAATAAATTTTCAACTCGAGTAATTGTCAGAGAATTAGAGCAAATAAAAAAAAAAAAAAAAACCTCCGGTTTTGTCAATTAAATCAACTGGTGGTCGTCTCTGCAGTCAAATTAATTTGGCATAACATGTACAGTTATCAGTGTAGTCAGGTATCGACTAGTTTTGTTTCCAAAATGCGGATGGAAAATCCATTTAATTAATAAACTGCGGTATTTGGAGACAAGTAATTAGGTTTTCGGAGAAAATAGGGAATTCCATTTCAGATAGGTTTTTCCATGATTCTGTTATCACGGAAAATCAGTGCTTCTAGTATACCAAATATGAATATTGTACATGCCACAACAACCTCCCCGACGATGATGACATGAACAAACACCCTCACAGAAATTATGATTTAGAACTGATACACATTGCTAATTATTGACTCTCTGGCCAAATGTATCAATGATTCTGAATCAATTGAATCATTTAATTGATTTTAAGGAAAAAGCTCCTTATGTAGGTGTGTGATTATGGAGAGTGAAAAAGCTTCCCTGAGCCTTACTTGGGGAGTGATTTATAGCTCTCCTCTACTTTTCAAATGAAACCCTGACATTACATGTTTTGTACTTAATAATATTTATTTAACACATTTATTTTTTTAGGACCCAGACAAAGAAACTAAGAAAGCTCGGCGTTCAAAGGAAGAGAAAGAGGAACGTAATAAGAAATACAAAGAAAGGTTTCTGGGGAAGAAGAAGAAAAAGAAACAAAAAGGATGATAAATTATTAATGTTATTTAAAACGTTTAATACCGCAGCATTGAGGCTATGTTCAAAATAAGGCAGATAATTCAATGTGCAAAAGAAGGGAGATAATTCAACTTTCAAAATAACAAGAGATAACACTGTTTAGATAACAAAGGATATAACTTCACATGACTAGATTTCTTCCATTCAAGAAGTTGATACAATCCGAAAGACCATTGAACATTTTATAATAAAGGATAATACACAATTATTATATCAAACATAATATTTTACAAATTGTGTAAATGTTTTGTAAAAAAAAATGCAAATGACCTACATAATTACGATGTAACAAGACACATTAAAAAAAAGACCACACTTTTATTGCTTTTTGATATTCATAATACTATTCATGTTTGATTATCTCTGTTGGTTAGTAATGTTTATTTTATGTAATGCAGATATTGGTGATTCATTTTCATTATAATATTATTTTCAATTCTACATCTTTATCTGCTGATACAGTGATAGAAAAGCATATATACCAAGTGACTTTAAAAATAGACTGAGTGCAATTATTTTTTTATCATTTATTTCTACAACTAAGAAGTCACTTCTGTCTAAAAGTGCCACTACAGAAAGTACTTTCTAAAATTATTGTATTATATTTTCTCTATACTATACACTATGTACAGTACCACTACAGAAAGTACTTTATATAAAATTATTGTATTATATTTTCTCTATACTATACACTATGTACAGTACCACTACAGAAAGTACTTCCTAAAATTATTGTCTTTTCTGTATACTGAACTTGGTGCAGTTGTTTTAGAATAAAATTCCTGTTTTATTTTATCTTTACAAATTATATAACGTATTAATCAGATGATCACTGCAGTAACGTTTGAGGTGGGCCTAAACGTTAATTAGTCTGATGTCATTTCAAAACCTTTATATTATAAGATATACATTGACTGTCATCTCAGTGAGACAATGAGGTGCTAATTGTTAATTTGAATATCTCCAAGAAGGTGGCGGTAATCCAAGAAGTAATCCAGTAGGTAACAAAGGAAGAGTTATTTAACAAAGTAAGTTTGTATATTTTTGTGTTGTCGAAATTCCAAAAACCAAAAATAACATTATTTTAGAAATTGATTGGTTTCTCGTCCATCTTATAACCCATTAATGAACTTAAAAAAAAACTAAAATGTCATGAAACTGATTTTGGAAATGTATTCATTTCACGAGGAATTGTTAACCCACTATGGTGCGGGAGGAAGGGGGGGGGGGTATAGATGAGCCTGTAGGCATCTGCCTACGATATTGAGGGAGCCTATACACACTAGTACTAGTATTTAGTAATAATTACAAAAATACTTAATGAGCAGTTTGAAATCGAGGTCTACATTTCCCATTTGGCTCCGGCCTATTGCCAGCTTTGCACGACTGACCAGGAGTATTTCTTTCAAATGGATTTAGATTTTGTCCTAGTTTTATTTAGGGAATTTTGAGACAGTCAGGGGCGTTGGTACGATATTCATATTGGGTGTTGGTGGGTGGGGGACTGCTTCCGTTTCGGAACATCAGAATTTGCCGGTGAATAATTTAACTATGAATAAAAAACATATTTATGGGAATTATTGGGGGTGGGGGCTACATGCCCTCGCTCCATCGCGTCTGACAGTAGATCTGACACTTCTTTTCTTTTCCATGATTATGAATAATAAAATTATTTTATAGTGAAATTCTGTTTGATGAAAATGACTAGAGGCAGCTATGGTCTTGCACACTTTAAGTTTTGAGTTACTCAGAAGCTAGTTTATGTAGGTCAACATATATTTACAGTTTGTTATTTATATTAACGTGTAACCAGCCATACGTTGACCAGTCAACAAGCAACAAGTTTGGGGATTTTATTTCCAGGGCACTAGGAACAGATATGCATAAATAAACAAGAAGAGATTAGTCGATTCGTAGCCATGGGCGTAAATCTCGGGGGGGGGGGGGGGGGGGGCCGCCTACATAATTATCCCCCCCCCACTTTTTACTTAGACAATCTAAAAATTTCAGTGAAATTAAAATTAAAACGCCTATATAATAATCTTTACCAGTATTTCTCTTTATTGTATCAATGTAACACAAAGTACACAAATGGTCTATAATGGTTGGTTTAAAAAATAAACTTAATCAACAGCCTGTTATTAAAATGATACCTAATGTTACACAGCAAAATAGCCACGTTTCACGTGTGAATTGACAACATATGTTGAACGTACGTTATGTTAAACATATGTTTGAAAACATGTTTCACGTACGTTTAACAGAATGCATGTTTAACGTACGTTTAACTTTAACATATATGAGTATTTATGGTGTTTCTTTCCCTTGTAATCAACAAGGTGTTCTTAGTAAATGTTAACAATGATAAAACAGTTGTCTAAATTAAATAGAAAAGTGGACTTTGTAGGATTTTAGGTGTACTTGATTCAGAAATATATAATGTATATTTTAAAAATCAAATTAAATATACCTTCCTTAGCAACCAATATGGTGTCCATAGCAACAGTGAAAGTTATAGATATCTACAGAAGCCCTTTCCAAATTATTATGTTTGTTATTAACGTATGTTTAACATTATTATGAAAAACACTTTTATCATATGTTTAACATAAGTCTCTTTTAAACATACGTCCGCCTATTTCCATGAAAAAAAAATACGTTCATGAACGTACGTTAAACATACGTCCGCCTATTTACATTAAAAAAATTACGTTCATGAACGTACGTTAAACATACGTCCGCCTATTTACATTAAAAAAATACGTTCATGAACATACGTTAAACATACGTCCGCCTATTTACATTAAAAAATTACGTTCATGAACGTACTTTAAACATTATTATGTGGCTATGTTTGCTGTGTACTATGTTCAGTTGTTTATTTCAATTCGTCACGTTTGTGACCCTCCACATCAAACCGGGTATAAAGTAGCACATATGACCTACCCAAAATGACTGCAGTTAAAAAGAGCCAAAAAAAACCAATTGTTTGACGACATCCCAACACATTGTTCATTCAGCGGCTATTAGATGTCTGATATATGCTGTTTTGTCAATCATTGTATTTTAGACGAAACCCGTACTACCACATATACAACTCTTTCCAATTTGCAGCAAGGAATCTTTTATATGCGTTTTCCCACAGACATGATAGCAGGGCCGTAGCCAGGCCATCAAGTCTACCGGGGCGAGACTGATAATTTATTGTGATAATAGGGCTCTCAAGCCCCGTCGGTCTGTGGTTTCGAAAAATCGAAAAAAAAACCCCGGTTTCCCCATAGCTGGCTACGGCCATGAATAGCACGATACTGAGATTAAAAGTCCCATTCTTCGACTAAGATTTGATCCCAGTACATACCAGCCACGAGCCCCAATAGCTTAACTACTGGGGCTGGCCCGGGAATAGCAACAGCAACTAAAGCCTCTGATTAATATAACTACATGTATGTCAGTCATCAGGCGCGGATGCAGGATTTCGGGAGGGGGGTGTCAGGGCTCGTGTCCAAATACGATGGGTGAACAGGACTGGGGGAAAAAAAGAATTTTCACGTCCTTCAACACGGAAAAAAATATATATATAAAAAATAAAATACGAGAAAATAAGGGGGTCTGGACCTACTGTGGATCCGCTACATATCACATACCTTACTCCATGATGGTCTCATTAACTATTGATGTTTTTTTTTCGTTCTAGTTCACGCATGGTTCGTTTTGTCTTTGTTGAACATTGTGCAATTTTAAAATCCATTTTCTTTCATTCCTTGAAGCGATGAACTATGTTAAACGTGGGTTGTCCTAGTTCAGGCTTTTAACAGTTTTATTGATCGGTTTTGTGTTGGTATTAATTTTGTTTAAATTATTCATCATTAAGGTCAACAAGCTATTCTGTTTTCGTTTTGAGGAATCCATAATTGAAGCGGCTTGTTTCTTACTCGAATAAGCATCCATTTTTCCTCCATCCATTCATTCATTTAACCATTTTGATGCGGTATTTATAAACAAACATTGCTTTTATTCATTGGCAAAAAGTCACCTTGGATCCTAACTTGGAATGTTGAACTTTATATCGTGAAGCACAAACTCTTAGCTATTGTTCACTGATTAAAAATGAAAGATGATAATGGCTGGGATAATAACTGGAATGAGGAAGGCGATAGACTTTGGGATTGAATGTTATGTCCACATGTAAGCGCATTATTAGGTATCCCAGCAACGCTCCTCAACGTCCTGTGTTTGGTCACTCTACTTCCTGTGTTATATCGCTCCTCAGCTTCCTGTGTTACGTCGCTCCTCTACTTCCTGTGTTATCTCGCTCCTCTGCTTCCTGTTTTATGTCTCTCCTATACTTCCTATGTTATGTTGCTCCTCTACTTCCTGTGTTAGGTAGCTCCTCTACTTCCTGTTTTATGTCACACTTATTCTTTCTGTCTTAGGTCGGTCCTCTACTTCCTATGTTATGTCGCTCTTATACTCCCTATGTTATATCGCTCCTCTACTTCCTGTTTTAGGTCGCTCCTCTACTTCCTGTTTTAGGTCACTCCTATACTTCCTCTATTAGGTCGCTCTTCTACTTCCTGTTTTAGGTCGCTCTTCTACTTCCTGTTTTATGTCGCTCCTCTACTTCCTGTTTTAGGTCGCTCTTCTACTTCCTGTTTTAGGTTGCTCCCCTACTTCCTGTTTTAGGTCACTTCTATACTTCCTCTATTAGGTTGCGCTTCTACTTCCTGTTTTAGGTCGCTCTTCTGCTTCCTGTGTTAGGTCGCTCTTCTACTTCCTGTTTTAGGTAGCTCTTCTACTTCCTGTGTTAGGTCGCTCTTCTACTTCCTGTTTTAGGTAGCTCCTCTACTTCCTTTTTTGGGTCGCTCTTCTACTTCCTGTGTTAGGTCGCTCTTCTACTTTCTGTTTTAGGTCGCTCCTCTACTTCCTGTTTTAGGTCGCTCTTCTACTTCCTGTTTTAGGTTGCTCCCCTACTTCCTGTTTTAGGT
>JAULBS010088628.1:0-17811 GCA_032355785.1 Symmetromphalus regularis | reverse complement strand
GGCATTGCTGATTGCCGCGAGCAATTTCAGGGGTTGCTATCTAGTGAACATTGTATACGCAATTGAGAATGCAGTTTTTTCTTGTACAAAAGGGAAAACAGATGCATTTAATCAACATGTTAGTATGACTTAATATCATTTTTTTTTTCTTTTGGTTATTTTGAAATGTAGTCAAGTGTTAGCCAGCCTCCACTGGGTTTTGAATCACTGTCTTCATCTTGAGAGTCCGATGTACTTCCGCTGGAGCACCGAGGCTCAATGACCTGATACCAATGGATTTATAAAACAAGACTCGCAAGACTGAAGACAGTGGTTCAAAACCCGTTGGAGGCTGACTCACACTTGACTACATGTCAAAATAACCAAATGTTTGACATCCAATAGCTGATGATTAATAAATCAATGTGCTCTAGTGTTGTCATTAAACAAAACGAACCAAAAAACCCTAAAACATTATACACAGAGGGCTGGCTACATTTCCAACAAAAAACTAAATAAATTCTTGACTGTACAGACAGAACAGGAAGTCGAGCTGTGTGCCTAGGACAGCGTGCTTGAAGCTAATTAGATATCAGCACGAAAATAAGTATAAACCACAAACAAGACTGGTAAAAAAAAGAAGTAATGTCATACCCTGTCTAGTCATTCAGCAAGGTTTTGTTTTTACAAAGTAGTTAATGTTCGTTTGAAAGCTTCTTGTTGAAAATGAGCTCTATTAACATAGGTCGTGTGGTGAAAGCCGATACTGGGAGCCGAACTAACAATGGTAATGAGATATTTAAGAGATAATGGTGTTAATGAATATAACATGCTTGTCTGTGAGTGCACGTTAATTGTAATATTGCTTTACATGTCTTTACACATTCATTATTTATGAGTGATAGTTGGCAGTCCTCTTTTTGCTGACCAATGGATTTCTTAGTACATAAGCTTTTTATGTATTTAATTGCATGTAAAAAAAAAAATTAATAAAAGAAAGAAAATGTTTGATAGTTTCATGAAGAGAAAAATTATTTTAGACTAATTAGTATATTTTTTTAATTTATATTTATCTTGAAGTTATGTCTTTGCAGAACAGTAATTATATGTTTAACAATCCTCCCTCCAGCACAAAAAAAACAACATCAGCTATTGCAGGTTATACATTGGATAAATTTTTTTTTTAAATTGGTATATACAAAAATGTACATGTAGTTAATTGTATTTATAAGCACAATGGTTATTTTTTTTTGTCAAGAAAGAACCAACTTTTGTTTATAATAGTTTGCAATATTTTGTTTACATTATTTGTGTTTACAATATTTACAATATCGTGTTTACAGTATTTGTGACACAGGGTCTACAAGAGAAACCAGATATCCTACCACATGGGCTAATTAGCAGCAAGGGTTCCTATATGAATTTTCCTACACATGGCCTTTGTTACATAAGTTGTTAACCACTCACTTGAATGAGAAATAGCCCTGAAGGGGATCGTTCCAAACACATAATATTATATACCTTAGAAAAAGTCAAGTTTGTTTTATTTAATGACACCTCCAGAGTACATTGATTGTTATCTTATCATTGGCTATTGGATAAATATATGGTCATTCTGACATATTTCTTTAGAGGACACCCACAGCAGCTACATACGTTACTCTTTTGAAAAACAGCAAGGTGTCTTTTATATGCACTTTCCCATAGACAGAACAGCACATACCATTGCTCTTATGAACCAGTTGTGGACCACTGGTTGGAACAGAAAATTAACCCAAATTACAAATGGGTCTCCTGAGAAGCATCGATCCAATGACTGACTGCTTCACAGGCTATATGCCGTAGACTTATGCTCTAACCACTGAACTACATTCTGTGCCTGTTATCTTATTGTGATGTTTTTCAAAGACTGAGTACCTGTACATGTAATAATTAATTGTGAAACTGTGGCAGCCAGACAGTCATTGGCTTGTCATCATCTTCTATAAACAAAACATTTATCTTTTTGTTCTGCAAAGCCACATGATAAATCATCTTTCGTGATGTGATGGTTCGAATCTGAGACTGATATCTTCCAAAGACCTGACTCTGTCTATTGATTTTGCAGCACTTAGAGGTAAACTATCATCTTCACAACTACTGTGACTTTCTGATGGCTTTTTATTGGCTCTGTAATTGTTTTACCAAACACAATTGTTTTGTTTAGCTGGCAACTCCCAGATAATGTCTGTCTGTGGTTTGTGTATTGAAAATGATATGATGTGTATGTCAGAATGAAAAAAATAGTACTGTGGTGAGAGATAACCCTATATCTTTTTTTATTAGCTCTTCATGAAACTGAAACTACAAAACTGGCCTCAGTGGTATAATGGTTATGCTATCAGTCTCAAGGTACGGTGATCAAATCTCAGTTGAGGCATGTGATATTTACTCTTCGTACATGTTACAGTACTACCCATAGTAAGTCCTTCCTAAGATTCAATGAGTGACAAGTAATAAAAAGGGAGAAAACATGGGTTGTTATACAAAATATAAATATAGCTATACATTAATTTTGAGAAACTTTTTTTTTTATTATACTAAATTATAGTGGTATAATGATAGTAAAAATATATCATAATTATTATAGATACAGTTATTCACAATAACAGAGTTACATGTATATTTCAAAGCCATGGGCGTAAATCCCGGCGGGATGAGGAGGGACAAGTCCCCCCACTTTTTGGACAAGGGGAAATGCCAATATAATTATCCCCTCCACTTTTTACTTAGAAAAACTGAAAATTTCAGTGAAATTAAAATTAAAATGCCTAAATAATAATCTTTACCAGTATTTCTCCTTATTGTAACACTTAATGTAATACTTGACCATGTCGTCTTAGCGCAAATATACCAAAGTACGCAAGTGGTCTATAATGTTGGCGAGAGGGGTGGTGGTAAAAACCTTTTTAGACAAGGGTTTGTTCCATCCTTCCACACTTTCAGGAATGGATTTTCGCCCTTGCTTTATAGACCCCTGTGTACTTCGGTATATTTGCGCAAAGACCACAATGGTTAAATGTTACATTGATACAATAAAGAGAAATAATGGTAAAAATTATTATTTAGGCATTTTAATTTCATTTTTCCGAAACAAAAAGTCTAGAAGGTATAATTATATAGGCATCCCGCCTGACCGAAAAGTGGAGGGACGTGGCCCCCTGGGATTTACGCCCATGCCAATAGTCAATAATTAAACATTTAAAATTAATATATTTTTACTGCTCATGGTCTTTGAGGAACGTGTTCTACTGCCACACAGACAAAACAAACAGTCATGTATTTCTGCTACACCCTTTATAATACACTCATAAGTAGGGCCAGCTTTATCATTAGGCCATCTGAGCAGACACCTAGGGTGCTGACCTCGGAGGGGCACAATATTGACCTTTAAGGGTCACAGTTTTATATAAAAAAAAAATATATAAATATTTTTTTTAATTCCTTTATTGTCCCAGAAGCATTTTGGTAATGTCGGGGATATGGCCCCGAATCATTACTTAACAAGATATATTACACTTAAAGTAATATACAAAAGATAATAAACAAACATAATAAATATACATGTACATACATGTAACTATGTTAGCATTGAATTACTTCACGAACAGAAAGAAACTTGAGGTAAAAAAGTGAGAGAGAGAGAGACAGACAGACAGACAGACAGACAGACATACAGACAGACAGACAGACAGACAGACACAGACAGACAGACAGACAGACAGACAGACAGGATCTAGAATGAAAGAAAAAAATATTTTTAGAAAATAAAATAAAACCTATATATAAACATATGTACAGACACGCATACAAACACACTTTTAATATTATTATATACATATAATATACAGTTTTATACAAATTAGTTGTTTTACGAAAGATAAAAAATAATTTAGCTATTTCAAGTTATGTGGTTTTTATTTTTTCTGCAAAACATCTAAATTGATTAAAACTGCAAAACACCTGTTCTTAATCTAAATTTTAAAAAAATTTAAAAAATTGGGGGGTGGGGGTAGGATGGAGTGCAAAAAGCTGGCTTAGCCCAGGGTGGAAAATATTTTGGCGCCAGCCCTGAACATAACATACAGTGGCGGACACATTTTGTAAAGAAAGGGGTTGAGTTGGATCAGTTGGAAATTTGTTTTGGTTTACAAATTTTACGGCAATCCTAACAATTTAAATATGTGGGGTACCATGGGGAAACTAAATATATAAGTATAGTTTTGGGCTATTATCCGTTCTGACCAGTGATCCACAACTGGTTCATCAAAGGCCATGGTATGTGCTGTCCTGTCTGTGGGACAGTGCATATAAAATACCCCTTGCTGCTTATCAAAAAAGAGTAGCCCATGTGGCAGCAGTGGGTTTCCTCTAAAGACATGTCAGAATGACCATATGTATGATGTCCAATAGCCGATGTTAATATAAAAATCAATGTGCTCTAGAGGTGTCGTTAAATAAAACAAACTTTACTTTAAATCTACAGGTCTCCTTTGGGTTAAACCTACATGTTACTACATGTACTTTGTTAAGCCATCAGTTGTTTGTGTTGCAGGTTTCACTTGTGTAGGTTTCACTTGTGCAGGTTTCACTTGTGTAGGTTTCTCTTGTGCAGGTTTCACTTGTGTAGGTTTCACTTGTGCAGGTTTCACTTGTGCAGGTTTCACTTGTGTAGGTTTCTCTTGTGTAGGTTTTACTTGTGTAGATTTCACTTGTGTAGGTTTCACTTGTGCACGTTTCACTTGTGCACGTTTCACTTGTGCATGTTTCACTTGTGCAGGTTTCACTTGTGTAGGTTTCACTTGTGTAGGTTTCTCTTGTGTAGGTTTTACTTGTGTAGATTTCACTTGTGCACGTTTCACTTGTGTAGGTTTCTCTTGTGCACGTTTCACTTGTGTAGGTTTTACTTGTGTAGGTTTCTCTTGTGTATATTTCACTTGTGTAGGTTTCTCTTGTGTAGGTTTCACTTGTGTAGGTTTCTCTTGTGTAGGTTTCACTTGTGTAGGTTTCTCTTGTGTAGGTTTCACTTGTGTAGCTTTCACTTGTGTAGGTTTCACTTGTGCAGGTTTCACTTGTGCAGGTTTCACTTGTGCAGGTTTCACTTGTGTAGGTTTCTCTTGTGCAGGTTTCACTTGTGCAGGTTTCACTTGTGCACGTTTCACTTGTGTAGGTTTTACTTGTGTAGGTTTCACTTGTGTAGGTTTTACTTGTGTAGGTTTCACTTGTGTAGGTTTCTCTTGTGCACGTTTCACTTGTGTAGGTTTTACTTGTGTAGGTTTTACTTGTGTAAATTTCACTTGTGTAGGTTTATCTTGTGTAGTTTCACTTGTGTAGATTTCTCTTGTGTAGGTTTCACTTGTGTAGGTTTCTGTTGTGTAGATTTCACTTGTGTAGGTTTCTCTTGTGTAGGTTTCACTTGTGTAGGTTTCACTTGTATAGGTTTCTCTTGTGTAGGTTTCACTTGTGTAGGTTTCACTTGTGTAGGTTTCACTTGTGTAGGTTTTGCTAACAGGTGACAGTTGCAGTGTTCAGTATAACCCAGTGCACACAAAAAGCCTGCTACCCATAGGTTTTCAGCTTGTTTAATAACTCGGGGTTAACCCTTCTTTTCAGTATAACCAGAGAAATTGGCCCCATAAGGCCTCATTGACTATACAGTATGCTAGAGTGTGATTAAATCAAGGATTTTTCCTTTGAAAGCCAATAATTCAAACTGAAAAGCTGGCTTTTCATTGGGTGGTTGTTTGACTTACATGTACGTTGATTGGTTGAATATTTTGTTGATGGTGTATGAAAATATTAATTACATTGTTTTTTGCTACTAAAATGTTATTTAATCTTTCAAAATCATTTATGTAGTGACCATATATACACATATACATGTTTTAATTTACTGCTATGCTACACCCTTTTTGTGTTTATAATAACATGCTGTCAGTGTATGGGGTGTCATTTAGTGACATTTACATTGTCACGTTCTCTTTATACTGGTTGTGACTTAATCTGGTTCAAAACCTGTTGGAGGTTGTTTCATACTTGACTACATGTCAAAATTACAGACTGTTTGACATCCTATAGCCGATCATTAACAAATCAATGTGCTCTAGTGGTGTAATTAATTTGTTTTTAAATGTGACTTAATCCGGTGTTTATATTGACGAGTTGTGACTTAATTTGGTTCAAAACCTGTTGGAGGCTGTCTCATATTTGACTACATGTCAAAATTACAGACTGTTTGACATCCTATAGCCGATGATTAACAAATCAATGTGCTCTAGTGATGTTGTTAAACATCCAATAGCCAATGATTAGTTCTTAAACAAACTAAAATGGGGTGTCACTTGATACTGATGTTTATATTGACAAGCTGTCAGTGTACAGGTTGTCACTTGAGTATTTGTGTTTATATTGACAAGCTGTCAGTGTACGGCGTGTCACTTGATAGTGGTGTTTATATTGACATGCTGTCAGTGTATGGGGTGTCAGTTGATTACTGGTGTTTATATTGACAAGCTGTCAGTGTACGGGGTGTCACTTGATAGTGGTGTTTATATTGACAAGCTCTCAGTGTACGGGGTGTCACTTGATTACTGGTGTTTATATTGACAAGCTGTCAGTGTACAGGGTGTCACTTGAGTACTGATGTTTATATTGACAAGCTGTCAGTGTACGGGGTGTCACTTGATAGTGGTGTTTATATTGACAAGCTGTCAGTGTATGGGGTGTCAGTTGATTACTGGTGTTTATATTGACATGCTGTCAGTGTACGGGGTGTCACTTGATAGTGGTGTTTATATTGACAAGCTGTCAGTGTACAGGGTGTCACTTGATAGTGGTGTTTATATTGACAAGCTGTCAGTGTACGGGGTGTCACTTGATAGTTGTGTTTATATTGACAAGCTGTCAGTGTATGGGGTGTCACTTGATAGTGGTGTTTATATTGACAAGCTGTCAGTGTATGGGGTGTCACTTGATAGTGGTGTTTATATTGACAAGCTGTCAGTGTACGGGGTGTCACTTGAGTACTGATGTTTATATTGACAAGCTGTCAGTGTATGGGGTGTCACTTGATAGTGGTGTTTATATTGATAAGCTGTCAGTGTACAGGGTGTCACTTGATAGTGGTGATTATATTAAGCTCTCAGTATGTGGGGTGTCATTTTATTACTGGTGTTTATATTGACAAGCTTTCAGAGTACGGGGTGTCTTGATAGTGGTGTTTATATTGAAGTCTCAATATATGGGTGTCACTTGATTACTGGTGTTTATATTGACAAGCTGTCAGAGTATGGGGTGTCACTTGAGTACTGTTGTTTATATTGAAGTATAACTGGTTATTGTGACCGCCATGCACATGATGCATATAACTGGTTATTTGGACCGCCATGCACATGATACATATAACTGGTTATTTGGACCGCCATGCACATGATACATATAACTGGTTATTTGGACTGCCATGCACATGATGTATATATAAGTGGTTATTTGGACTGCCTTGCACATGATGCATATAACTGGTTATTGTGACCGCCATGCACATGATACATATAACTGGTTATTTGGACTGCCATGCACATGATACATATAACTGGTTATTGTGACTGCCATGCACATGATGTATATAACTGGTTATTTGGACCGCCTTGCACATGATACATATAACTGGTTATTGTGACTGCCATTCACATGATACATATAACTGGTTATTTGGTCCAGGATGCACATGATACATATAACTGGTTATTTGGACCACCATGCACCTGATGCACTTAACTGGTTATTTGGACCACCATGCACATGATACATATAACTGGTTATTTGGACCACCATGCACTTGATACATATAACTGGTTATTTGGACTGCCATGCACATGATACATATAACTTATTATTTGGACCAGGATGCACATGATACATATAACTGGTTATTTGGACCGACCTGCACATGATACATATAACTGGTTATTTGGACCGTCATGCACATGATGCATATAACTGTTAAAATTTGGACCGTCATGCACATGATGCATATAACTGTTAAAATTTGGACCGTCATGCACATGATGCATAAAACTGGTTATTTGGACCGCCATGTACATGATACATATAACTGGTTATTTGGGCAATCTTTTTTGAGAATATTCGAAGTGGCCGAGAGATTATTGTAGTTTGACTGGGAACTGTTGGCAATTCGATGCCATAGGTTCCAGTCTCGATTATGGATCGAGAATAATTTGTGAGGCTATAAGGAATTTTAATATCCCTCTGCCAGTGCGTTAATATCTATGTACTAGTAAAATCTGATATACATCCACTATATAGATATTCATAAATAAATAATTTTTGTTAGTACCAGGTTGTTTACATCGCACATCTGTATATGGAAACATTGAAAAACAGATGTAGAACCAGATAGTTTCTAGACCGCTATGCATATAACTGGTTATTTGGGCATTCTTTTTGAGAATGTCCCAGTAGCAGAGAGGTTACAGTGGTGGATCTTGTGACTGCGGTGATTTGGTGCCACAGGTTCGAGTCGATTACAGCATGAGAATATTTTATGAGGTTATAAGGGATTTTAATATCCCATGTGTCAGTGCATTAATATTTGTGTATGTACTAATCATATATAGCTGTTCATAAATATGTACATCTAATGATATATGTATGTAGATATATACTGAACACCAAAAGAAACGCAAATGTTTGTTCAGATCCACTTTAATCACAAAAATCTTTCTGAGCACAGCCAACATCTAAATATGGTCAACTTTTGTTAAATTGAACATTGCAAATTAAATTTGCATTTCTTTTGCTTTTCAGTATATAATGTACTGATTTGTTTATTTATATTTGATTAGTTATACCATGTGCCATATAAATACTTAGATGTTGTTAATTATTAATTATTTCATATGATTAAATCTATAGTCTGTGTGCCATACATAATTATATGCAACCAGCCATAATCAGCTATTTCATTCACTATCAAGTGACACATGCTTATTTGCTGTGATGATTAAATAAAAGATATAAAATTAATAAAATTATGCTTATTTGCTGTGATGATTAAATAAAAGACATAAAATTACAAAACTTATTCTTATTTGCTGTGATGATTAAATAAAAGACATAAAATTACAAAACTTATGCTTATTTGCTGTGATGATTAAATAAAAGATATAAAATTAATAAAATTATGCTTATTTGCTCTGATGATTAAATAAAAGACATAAAATTATGCTTATTTGCTCTGATGATTAAATAAAAGATATAAAATTTATATGCACTTTCTCCACAGACAGGACATAACAGGTCCTTTGTTAAACCAGTTGTGGCCCACTGGTTGGTGCAAGTGGCAAAAGCCTACCCATTGAGCTTAGACTGGAGCTGGTATTGCAGTTTAAAATTTCATGCCTTGACTGAGATTTGATCCCATTACCTACCAGCTAAGAGTCTCACATCCTGTAGATCATTTGCCTTAAGTGCTTTGCACCTCCAGTGGCCCACAACTGGTATTTTAAAGACTCGGGTCCCTATTCAATAGCATACGGTACCCCACCCCTCCCAAGGAGTGAATACCTTTGTCTGACCAAGTTACTAACAAGTAGAAGTAAAGTTTGTTGTATTTAACGATGCCTCTATAACACACTGATTTATGTTTTATCATCAGTTATTGGACGTCATTCATATGGTCATTCTGACATATGTATTTTTTAGAGGAAACCCGCTACCGCCACATAGCCTACTCTTTCCGATAAGTAGCAAGAGGTCTTTTATATGCACCGTCCCACCGACAGGACAGCACATACCACAGCCTTTGATGAACCAGTTGTGGACCACTTGTTGGAACAGAAAATAGCCCAAACTGCAAATGGGTCCACAGATAAGGATCGACCACACGACCGTTCGGTTCATAACAAGTAGAAGAGCACTCTTTTCTACATGCCTCAAATTAAGCCGACATGGTGCTACAATGAAGACGCTTAGCAAAGATTAAGGTGCTTACATAGCAAGCTAAGGTAGCATGGCCCATAGTGCCTTACGACTCTGGGGAAAGCTCTGGGCTTACTCTGATGACTTGATGTGAAATTTATAAAATATTTGAAATTAAATGGCTAATGATTAAGAAATCAGTGTGCTCTAGTGATGGTGTTAAAAAACAAAGAAAGAAAAACAAAATGATGTTAGCTGGTTGGAATGGCAGTATTTCGATCCCTGCTCAGTCTGTTAGGAAATGTGTTATGTTCTCACCAAATAAGTCTTTAACTCGCAGCCGGCTTCCCATGCTACTGGTGAAAAAAGACCGCAAGGGATCTATATGGATGTTTTCAGTTTTTAGCAAAATTTAAGTCTTTGAGCATTAAACATTTGGCGTTTTTGCACTGACATGCTCCAAAAAGTTTAATAAATGTTTTTAAAATGCACAAACAAGACAATGAACAATGAAAACTTCAAACTTGATTTTTTTTTTTCAAAATGGCTGCCACATCACATCCAGTTTGCAAAAGCTCATAATTTCCACATTTTTTGAGTACAAACATCATTTAAGTATCAAGGTAAAGAGCAAAATCTGCAGATTTCAGAAATATAAATAACTCAAAAGTGTCAAAATTCAAGTTAAGATTCATTTCGTGTGAACAGGCCACAAATACATGTAGCTAAAATCTGATAGTAAATTGTTTTGTAGATGTAGATAGAAAATTAGGGTATACACTTTTTTTAATATAATTCAAAAATCAGTATATTGAAATAATTAGCATTATATACAATACTGTAATTGTTATGGTTGTACTGCTTTACAATTAATTAAATTTAGTGAACATTGAATTGTATTTGTTCTATGTTAGTCATCATATTTAGTCTGTAGAGGTGAACATTGAATTGTATTTGTTCTATGTTAGTCATCATATTTAGTCTCTAGAGGTGAACATTGAATTGTATTTGTTCTATGTTACTCATCATATTTAGTCTGTAGAGGTGAACATAGAATAGTCCAGTGGGTATGATACCTACATTTGTATCCCTTCAACCACACCCACTGAAACGGGGGTCGGCAGAGGCAAATGCCCCTGGTCTCGTGGACTCCCCAGGGCATATACACAATTAATATAAAATAGATATAGTCAAACATGTATTAAACAGCCACCTGTGTAAAGGGTCACCTATATTTTCTTTCATATCAGCTAATTTAGTATAATTTAACCTGTATTAAGCAGCCGCCTGTGTAAAGGGTCACCTATATTTTCTACCAAATCAGCTAATTTATTATAATTTAACCTGTATTAAGCAGCCACCTGTGTAAAGGGTCACCTATATTTTCTACCAAATCAGCTAATTTAGTATCATTTAACCTGTATTAAGCAGCCACCTGTGTAAGGGTCACCTATATTTTCTACCAAATCAGCTAATTTAGTATCATTTAACCTGTATTAAGCAGCCACCTGTTTTAAGAGAGCACATTTTCTTACTCCCACTAGTGGCTGCTTAAGATAGGTTTGATTGTATTAGTTCAATATCTGCTTCATGCCTTGAACCTCCATTAGGACTCCAACGAGGGGGTCTTTATGCAGCCCCATGACCCACAACTGTTCTCAATGGCTCATTTCGTAGGTGTATATCACTTTCACAAACCAGTGGTTTACAAATGGTTTATCAATGGCCGTGATATGTGCTATCTTGTCTGTGGGATGGTGTTTATAAAATATCCCTTGCTGCTTATTGATAAGAGTAGCCACATTAGTTTGGTGGCAGCAGGTTTCGTCTCTCCTACTAACACAAACCTCTGTCCTGAACAGACAGTACAGGAAGATGAGTTGTGTACCCAGGACAGTGTGCTTAAACCTTAATTGGATATAAAAGGTCTTTTTTTTTTTTTTTACTACACACTGTTTGCCATTGTAACCAAAATCTGATATAGAGTTTGTACCCGATCCACCAGAGACCCCCGTACTCCCAAATGTGTTCCTACGTGCATGTATAAGCACAGAAGTAAGTACAAGCAACCAATGATGCAAACTGAGGAACACAAATCACCAACACACATGAAGAGACAATCAGTTTATGTATTTCAAGTCAGTATATGAATAATTTGTTGTACATGTAGGTGCACTATCAAAGTTACATACATATACATGTATTTTGATTATGCTATTTTTACATACATTTGTGATAACATTTTGTGCATCCACATAGTTGAATCGAACCTTGATCACAATTGTTTTGTTAGTTTGTTTTCAGTATCGGATCCAGGGTTTCATGGGACCCCCATCTTTTCTCGTGTTTTTTCAAACTTTTACTGAGTGAAAGGACATGAAAATAACAATTTTTTCTCCTTTTCTATTCACTCATCACTTTTGGACCCCTGCCCCCCACTTTCATAAATCCTGAAACCACGCCTGGTTTTACATAATTTTACACTGTAGATATATAGTACTTTATGATGCTGTATAACATCACAGCATCAGTTTGTGTACTAGTCACTTAATAGTTATTAAAGGGGCACTGTCATAGTTGCATTTGTTTTTTGCAGGCATTGGTGAAAATACAACTGAACTGATTCCTACAAACACAATGATGTAACCCCATCATATTATGCAATATTTAGGTGCAGACACATGTTTTAAGAAAAAGGGGCAAAATTGGCAATTTGTTTTGCTTTCCCATTTTTAAGGACCTGTAAATTCCCCACACACATTTTGGAGTGTGTACTGTGTGAGTGTAAGTAAGTGTGTGTGTGTAAGTGTGAGTATGTGAGTGAAGTGTAAGTACATGTGTGAGTGGATGTGTGGGTGAGTAAATGTGTGTGAGTATGTGTGTGTAAGTGTATGTGTGTCTAAGTATGTGTGTGCGTATAAGTGTGTATTGTGTATGTGAGTGTGTATGTATGAGGATTGCCACCTTGTGCAGCTATAATCGTGCTGCTTTAATTGTTGGTTTAAGTCACTCTGTCAACATATTTATTTCTTGTGTTCTTCCTCAGTAGTGAAGTGCAGGCAACACAGAAAAGTGGGGGCTTGGGGGCCAATAATTCTGAATCAAGGATAACCTTGTATCCACATGAATCTACTCGTATATGTTAGCCCAACTTCCCCAACATATGTCTCTGTTAGCCAATCTCCCCCCCCCCCCCCTCCAATGTCCACTTGTGTCCGCACTTCCTGAGTTATGATGTACTTGTCACTAAATAATTATTAATTGTTGGCGGTTTAATTCGCTCTCTAAACAGAATATTTTTCTTCTCTGTGACTCTTGAACGTGGAGATGTCCATTCATCTTCTACAACAGAATAACAAAAACAGTCTTAAAGGCAGGGCTTCTAGAATGTGTTTTAAATCCACTAACTATGGGATCAGTGATTTTCAAAATTCTCTAGCCGGACTTAAAAATGCACTAGCCCTATCTCCTTACACTACAAAGTAAAACGAAAATTAAAACTTGACAATCGGATCGAATCGCTAATTTTGCATTGGAAAAAAAATCTATTACAAGAAATACACGCGTCTGTTCCCTGATTCACTGAAAGATTAGTGTCACCGTTTTCAAAAACAAAAGAACACAATAGATCTATCACTGTATTAGGTGGCGACCTACAAGAGTTTATTTACAAATTTGCCACGTGCGATTCACCGCCGATTGTCTCAGACTCCAACTTCGCGGATGACTAACTCTGTTAGTCGGAGTAAGACTAAAAACTAACAAGCTAAAGTAAAATAATCATTACCTTTAATGTAATAGATAACGAAGGATAAATTAATTTCTTATAATAATTGTATTTTAACGATAAAAGAACAGAAAAGTTTTATTTATTTTGACCGGAAGCCATTCGGGTCTCTTCGCGATATTACGACATCTTGCCGGAAACTGAAATCTTAGACTACGTTTTTTTTGCAGATTACGCTAGCAAGCTATTTGACGTCTTGTAGTCGATCTTTATTTATGGAAACGAGTATTTGGAGCGCTTGTTTTGACAGGAAGAAAAAAAAAATCGCTGTTACGAAGCCATTCGGTACTCTTAGGGATATTACAATATCTTGTCGAAAACAGAAATCGCTAGCTAACAGATATCGCTAGCGAGTTATTTGACATGTTCCAGGCTAATAATAGTCGAACTTTATTTATCCAAACAAGTATGTCGAGCGCTTTTCGTTGGAATTTTTATTTTTATTATTATTTATTTTTTTAATGAAATTCTACTAGCCATCGGGCTAGTGGAAAGTGATTATTTGGTAGCCCGACCACAAAAACCGCTAGCCACGAGCGTCGGGCTACCGTATTCTAGAAGCCCTGAAAGTAATCGACAAAAATCCATGTTCCAAGTAGCATAAACAGACTAATACCTACCAGCCATAAGTCCGATGGCTTAACCACTGCACCACCAGGACTGGTACAAAGTTCTTTGTGAGACATGATTTTATGTTCTAGTGCCTTAGTGAAATTTGTCTCTGGATCTGTGAACCGTGTTCACTTCAAATTTAAAATAAAAACAAAGTGAATATTTGAACAGTTGATGTGAATTATAATAAAATCAAACCTCCTCATGCAGCCACCTCAATTAAACAGGCATGTCTTAAACTGGGAGCCTCTGCGGTACAGTGGTAGAACAATGGACTCTCAAGCTGATGACAATGGTTCGAAACCAGTTGGAGGCTGGTTCATATATGACTACGTGTCAAAGTAACGAAATGTTTGACACCCAATGGCCGATGATTAATAAATCAGTGTGCTCTAGTGGTGTCGTTAAACAAAACAAGCCAAAAAAAAAACTTTCATTTATATTTTCTCTAAAATAACTAATTTACCTTGAAAAAAGTAAAGTATGTTTTATTTAACAACGCCTCAAGAGCACATTGATTTTTATCTTATCAGCGGCTATTGGACGTCAATCCTTTTTCTCATTTTGACATATGTATTTAAAGGAAACCCGCTGCAGCCACATTGGCTACTCTTTCCAATAAGCAGCAAGGGGTCTTTTAAATGCACTGTCCCATAGACAGGACTGCACATACCACGGACTTTGATAAACCACTTGTGGACCACTGGTTGGAACAGAAAATAGCCCAAACTGAGGTCCACTGAGAAGGATCGATCCAACTACCGACCAATTCACAGGCAGACACGCTACCATTTGAGATAGATCCTGCTCCAATTTACCTCAAAGTAACCTGTATTAAGCAATCACTTGTCAGAAGAGGCCACTTTGTTTTGTTTCTCCCTTGGGTGGCTGCTTATGACAGGTTTGATTTTATATGTTCATGTAGATTTCACTTGAATGAGATAATGTTCTGTTATTCATCATACACATGATGGCCTTGATAAATGTAAATTAATCAACATGATGTAATTCTGTCCGCTTCTGTTTAGTGTGTTTGTTTTTGCTATCAGGCTATGCACAATGATTGTACTACAACACTTGGTATCAGTTACCCGTTGTAACTTTTCATCTAATCTTTAATCAGAAGCTCCGCACATTCGCGGATTGTAACATCAAACTGCACACTGAATGCGTCGCTGAATGCCAGCTAATTATGTTTCTCTATCACTTAAGCAGCTTCTCGTGTCTCGTTTGTAAATTATTTCTACAATACACACATGTATGCTTCACTGACCGGTTCTTGTTCTTCCTATTGATTTTATATTGATTTTTTTCCCCATGTTTGTTGTATGTCGGCTCCCAGTGGAAATAATGCTGTGTGCTAACCATGTAAATATCTGTAGAGCCAGCTACAGGTAGCTGGATGCCATGTGGTGGGTGGTTTCCATCTGTCCATATTGAATTGTTTTCCTGTTATCTTGTTTGCGTGAATATACATACATATACCGCGTACTACATATATGTAGCCCAGCTGTTCTGACCGATAGTGTGTGTAATACAAGTGTGTAATAAACGCTGATATAATATCTGTTAGATAACAGTTACAACTGTTTTTCACTAAATTATGCATCTGTATATTTAGGGATAGAAACTGACACTCACCCCCTAAAAATTGCTGGAGTGGGGGTGAGTAAATCCTTACTGACACTAGTTCCCTGGGCCAGTAGATATTTTTCCAATCTTGAGTTTAAAATGGGGAGACTAGTTGTGTTTCGTGGGGATGAATAAGTTTTTAAGGCTACTAGTCCCCCAGGCGAGTGAAGATAATTTCTTAATTTCTAGCCCTGATATGTATAGTGTTGATAAAAATCTGCTGTAGTACCCAGAGTTTAGGATAGTTATTATTATCAGTGATCAAATTTCATGACAGCATTTGTCGTCATGCTCTTGAACAAAAAATTTCCTTCTGGCCCTTGGTTTGTCTTCCTGATGAATGTCCCAGTTGCAATCATGGTTGTTGTTTTTCTAGTGTTATATAAGCTGATTGGGGATGAGGAAATTAATCTACTTGATTGGTTCTTGATTACACAGATGAGGGTTTTGACATTATGCATTGTTAAGTGACAATAGATTAGTCTTGATCTTTGCCACCTGAACTTATGTTGAGGCATCTCATATTGTCTGTTTGTTAGTAAACTAAAGTTTGTTTTATTTAACAATGTCTCTAGAGAACACTGATTTTTATCTTATCACCAGCTATTGGATGTCAATCATGTGGTCATCTGACTTTTATTTAGATGAAAATTGCTGCCACCACATAGGCTACTCTTTCCTATAAACAGCAAGGGTTCTTTTCTATGCACCGTCCAACAGACAGGATAGCCCATACCATGGCCTTTGATGAACCAGTTGTGGACCAATGATTGGAAAGGAAAATGGCACAAACTGCAAATGTGTCAACTGAGCAGAATTGATCTGACGACCAACCGCTTCACAGACAGACATGCTACCATTTGAGCTACATCCTGCTTCTGTCTATTTGTTAGAGGAAGAGTATACATTTGATACATGTCCAAAATTTTGACCCCCACCTGGTGTGCTGCTCCTAGATCCTGCTAGTGGCCCTAAGCAGCCCTGTCACTAAAACATTTTTCTCCTGAACATGTTTCAAACACAAGTACAACATTGTTTAAGCATATATGTACTCATTGATTAACAACATTGACAATAATCAATATATGCTTGTTCATTTTGTTGGTTATACTTGTTTTCTTGCTTACATTATGCACATTGTTCTGGGCACATATCTCAAATTCCTATTCTGTCTGTTCAGGAGAGAGGTTAATGTTAATAATAGACAAAACCCACTTCCACTACACTAATGTGGCTACTCTTACCTATAAGGATCAAGGATAGCACAAACCATGACCTTTGATATACCAGTTGTGGACCACTGGTTGGTGTAAGTGGAGTACACCTACCCACTGAGCCTTTGTTATTTGTTTGTTTAACGACCCCCTAGCACAAAAAATTAATGTTGGCTATTGGGGATCATACAGTGGTTAAACATAAAACAGTTATTATAAATAAATCAGTGTAAAGATCTACTCACTGAGCCATGCAGAACAGTCACTCTAGATTAGAGCCTATACTGAGATTAAAAATACTCTACCTTAACTGAGATTTGACCCCAGTACCTACCAACTGAAAGTCCTATAGGCGTAACCACTAAACTTCGAAGACCTGTTACAGTTAAGGGTACGGTACCGGTATATATTGCAATACTTGCTGAGCGCAGTACATACCGCAATATGGTTTTGTGTATCGCTATATATCTACCTAATGAGTATCCATCTATAAAACCTGATTATGACAGTAAGTTATAAAAATATAAATTAAACTTAATTAAAACATGATGTTTAGTAATTAGTATGATGGTATTAAAATATGACTTTAGCACATCTTGGTAATTAATG
>JAULBS010088617.1:0-17813 GCA_032355785.1 Symmetromphalus regularis | reverse complement strand
TCATCTCAAATTATACCCAAACGCCCACCGTATTCTTACTCATCTCAAATTATACCCAAACGCCCACCGTATTCTTACTCATCTCAAATTATACCCAAACGCCCACCGTATTCTTAGTCATCTCAAATACTACATAAAAAGAAAACAAAACACCCCGACACATATAAAAATTTAATATAAATGATTAGTAAATGATAAGAAAAGTTCACCTGGAAAAATCACATAGTATTTACTGTGACTTGGTGGGATTTCTGCAGCCAATCCTTTGATCCGTTTGTCAGGCAGGTAACAAGCGTTGGTGTGCATGTTGAAACAAAATGACGAACACGTGGTAAAATGTAGGCAATGTTGCGCACACATGGACGCACTACTGGTATCAATTGGTGTCAACCCATTAACTACCGCAACACCGACCGCGTAAAGCCTGGCCATCATGTGAGGAAAGCAGACCATCTTCGCAACTTGGATCTACAGATATTAATAATAGAGCAATCTAATAACGTAACAGTGTAGATAATCTGGAAAAACTTGGATCTACAGATACTAATAATAGACGAATCTAATAACGTAACAGTGTAGCTAATCTGAGAAAACTTGGATCTTCGGATACATATAACAGAGCAATCTAATAACGTAACAATGTAGCTAATCTGAGAAAACTTGGATCTACAGACACTAATAATAGACGAATCTAATAACGTAACAGTGTAGCTAATCTGGGAAAACTTGGATCTACAGATACTAATAATAGACGAATATAATAACGTAACAGTATAGCTAATCTGGGAAAATTTGGATCTACAGATACTAATAACAGATGAATCTAATAACGTAACAGTATAGCTAATCTGGGGAAACTTGGATCTACAGATACTAATAATAGACGAATCTAATAACGTAACAGTATAGCTAATCTGGGAAAACTTGGATCTACAGATACTAATAACAGACGAATCTAATAACGTAACAGTATAGCTAATCTGGGAAAACTTGGATCTACGGATACTAATAACAGACGAATCTAATAACGTAATAGTGTAGCTAATCTGGGAAAACTTGGATCTACAGATACTAATAATAGACGAATCTAATAAAGTAACAGTGTAGCTAATCTGAGAAAACTTGGATCTACAGATACTAATAATAGACGAATCTAATAACGTAACAATGTAGCTAATCTGAGAAAACTTGGATCTACAGATACTAATAATAGACGAATCTAATAAAGTAACAGTATAGCTAATCTGAGAAAACTTGGATCTACAGATACTAATAATAGACGAATCTAATAACGTAACAGTGTAGCTAATCTGGGAAAATCTCCAGCCTGAAGTTATCCCAAACGATATGGGGTTCTCTAGAAATTGCATTCTAGAATGAGGTTCAAACTCCAGTTGTAAATGTTGAATAAGGGATAAACCTGGTACTATTATGTTCCATGTAGATATATTTCCCAGAATTTAAAGCACCCAAGAACATCTTGTCTAGAAAAATAAATTGTTTTCGTATATTGATACTTACTGCCAACATGTTTTTTTTTTTCTAGGAATGAAAGTTCTGCTCCATGTTTAATCAGCGATCCAGGTTTTAAGTTCAGATATTTTTTTAGAACGCGTGACATTCAATTCTCTGGGGTAAGCTATCGCGTCCTCGATATCCAATGTATTATTGAAGGTAATGTCTAAGAACGTCAGAGGTCGTTATAAACTAGGCATCTAGCACTACCTTTTGTGCTAGTATCGGTGTGAGATAAAAAGTAAAGTTTGTTTTATTTAACAACGCATCTAGAGCACATTGATTTTTATCTTAACATCTGCTATTTGACGTCAATCATATGGTTATTCTGACATTTTTAGAGGAATGCTGCTGCCGCCACATAGGTTACTCTTTCTGACAAGCAGCAAGCTGAATTTTATATGCACTGTCCCACAAACAGGACAGGACATACAACGGCCTTTGATAAACCAGTTGTGGATCACTGGATGGAACGGGGAAAAGAGCCCGAACTACAAATGGGTCCACTGAGAAGGATCGATCCGACTATAGACAGCTTCACAGGCGGACACTCAACCATTTGAGCTATATCTCGCTCACCAGTGAGATAGTATCTTCGGTATAAGGACATTATCCACCCCACACATTTACTCCGCGGACATTATCCACCTCACATATTAACTCCGCGGACATTATCCATCTCACATATTAACTCCGCGGACATTATCCACCTCACATATTAACTCCGCGGACAATATCCATCTCACATATTAACTCCGCGGACATTATCCACCTCACACATTAACTCCGCGGACATTATCCACCTCACACATTAACTCCGCGGACATTACCGTTCTCGGACATTGGTCCCCTGTAGGTATAATGTCCTCGCACTGGGGTATAATGTCCTCGCACTGGGGTATAATGTCCTCGCACTGGGGTATAATGTCCTCGCAATGGGGTATAATGTCCTCGCACTGGGGTATAATGTCCTCGCACTTTATAGTGTGATGGCTAGGGAGGATTTATTGGTCAGACATTTCACATTTTAATAAAAGCATGAAATCTGTCACAAACATATATTAGATCATACTCATATAGAAGTTATAGTACTAACAGTTATAGTAGTGATAACGTACTGGTAGTAGAACAAGTATAAATAATAGTTGCAGTCATAGTTGTACTACTACTATTACTACTACTAATAATAATAATAATAATAATAATACAACTATTATGATTATTACCTTTACTACTACTGCAGCTGCTGTTGCTGCTGCTGCTACTACTATTACTACTACTACTAATACTACTAATAATAATAATAATAATACAACTACTATTTTTATTACCTTTACTACTACTGCTGATGCTGTTGCTGCTGCTGCTACTACTACTACTACTACTACTACTACTACTACTACTACTACTACTACTACAAGTATTAATAATAATAATATTACTATTATTACTACTACTACTTCATTCACTACCATTATTACAAATACTCCAATTGCTTCTACGACTTTTGCTATAACTGGCAATGCCTTATGTTTGTAAGGAGGATGGGGTTATTGTCCTAGGGTGTAATGTCTGGGGTAGTTGAGCCCGGGAGGTTAATGTCCGGGGGTGAATGTCCAGTGGGATATTGTCTTGTCACCAGTATTTTCACACACACGCACACACACACACATGCACGCACGCTCGCACACACACACACGAAATAACCACACCCATGCTATTTGTTGTAATATTTATTTTATATTTTCATCTCATATTTTACTACATGTATTTCAGTTAAATTATATTTTTAACACAATGAATATATACAAAATATATTCAAATTCATGTTGTTGTGGGTTTTTTTTGGATTAATTTTACTGTATAAACACAAACTTACACTGGCTTGAAAATGTACGTACTTGGTATAAAGAACAGTTATTAGTATATATTATCATTAACATATCTAATTATTAAGAAAATACACTATAGAAATTAATATTAATATGAAAATGACAGCGGTATATTATTTTCATCCCACTCTTAAAATTAGCATATATTAGAAAACATATTTCCAATACTATAGAGACACAATTTAAATAACAGTTATTAATATATGGCCATTAACGTATATAGTTATTTAGAAATTACTTGTTAGAAATTGATATTGTTAGGAAAACAAGACCACGGGTTCAATATTCTATGGTGTATTATTTTCACTCACTTCTTAATAATAGTTCTCTTAGAACAGTAACAAGTACGTACACAACACAAATAGCGCCGTACGTTTTACATACGTGAAACATATGTTTAACGTACGTTCGTGAATGTATTTTTTTCATGTAAATAGGCGGACGTATGTTTTACATACTTGAAACATATGTTTAAAGAATGTATTTTTTTCATGTAAATAGGCGGACGTACGTTTTACATACGTGAAACATGTTTAACGCACGTTCATGAATGTATTTTTTTCATGTAAATAGGCGGACGTACGTTTTACATACGTGAAACATGTTTAACGTACGTTCATGAATGTATTTTTTTCATGTAAATAGGCGGATGTATGTTTCTCCGCTAAACATGTTTAACGTACGTTCATGAATGTATTTTTTCATGTAAATAGGCGGAAGTACATTTTACATACGTGAAACATATGTTTAACGTACGTTCATGAATGTATTTTTTCATGTAAATAGGCGGACGTACGTTGTACATACGTGAAACATATGTTTAACGTACGTTCATGAATGTATTTGTTTCATGTAAATAGGCGGACGTATGTTTCTCCGCTAAACATATGTTTAACGTACGTTCATGAATGTATTTTTTCATGTAAATAGGCGGACGTACGTTTAACATACGTGAAACATATGTTTAACGTACGTTCATGAATGTATTTTTTTTCATGTAAATAGGCGGACGTATGTTTCTACGATAAACATATGATAAACGTATGTTTCTCATATAAATGTTAAACATACGTTAATGACATACACAATAGCATGGAAAGGGGGCTGTTTATGTTTATGTTTCACTGTTGCTATGGACACTATCTTGGTTGCTAAGGATATTCGGACAATGAATTTCAATAGCTGATATCGGAGTCGCGTTAGTAGGAATGCAATCATCTTGCTATTGGTTGATGTTGCACGTTGTTGACCGGAATGGCTATAAATATCTATATTTATTATAATAATTATTGTTTTCAGATTGTGATAGCCCATTTTAGGGTTTATCAAAGATTTATGTGAAAGGTGGTGGCATGCGGTCTAAGTCCTAACCCCCCTAATATGGGAAATCTGACAGAACACAGTAAATACAGATATCGGGGTGCTTGGAGATTTGTCAAATGTCCCAAGGGGTCAGCGAGTAGAAAAAGGTTGGGAACCACTGATGCAGAGTACAATATACTGAATATTAATGACTGTAAAATTTTTTCTCTTTTGCACTTGAATAAACTTTTGTTTACAACATGGGCGTAATTGTATATTAATAAGTTGTTAGATGTCTATAAAACACTATAATAATGTAATAGTTCTTCATTTAAAGCATAAAGTGCTTATTATTATCCAGAATTAATGTTTGACATTTTGTGTCAGGTCAAATGATTGCTATCTCACCGAGTAGACCGTTAAACATTTTTTTATTACGCCTGTCATAAATGACTTAATTAACAACTTCAGTGAACCACCTGTCGTCAGTGGATGGTATCTTCGTTATTAAACGAATTTCCACAAACAGAGTAACAGTACATATATAGGCCATTTAAAACAAACAATTTGTTTTCATTTGTGCCTGGATCAGTGGACCCATTTGCTGTTAGAACTATTTTCCGTTCCAACATGTGATCCACAGCTGGTTCATCAAAGGTCCTGGTATATGCTGTCCTGTCTGTGGGACAGTGTATATAAAATACCCATTGCTGCTTATCAGAAAGAGTAGCCTATGTGGCGGCAGCAGGTTTCCTCTAAATAGATATGTCAGAATGACCATTTGATTGACGTCCAATAGCCGATGATAAGATAAAAATCCATGTGCTCTAGAGGCGTCGTTAATTAAAACAAAACTTTACTTTTTACTTTTATTTGTGCCTCATGCTAAAATTAGCACTATAACTTCTTCGTTTATTTGTTATACTAAATTTGATTTTAAATCCATGTAAATATAAAAAAATTATAGAAATTGTTTCTAACTGATTTGTGACTGAATACGTATTTGGTCAAGGGTCTATTAAGAAAGGTTGTTTTAAGATATTTAAAATTACAATTAGAGAGGGTTCGAAGTTAAGATGAGATCTACCTAAATAATGGAAAAAAGTTGGATCACAAATAGGCAGGGGTAGAAATTAAGAAATTATTTTCAATCGCTTGGGGGACTAGAAGCCTTAAAAATTACTCGCCCCCACAAAAAAAAACACTTGTCCCACGATTTTAATTTTTAGATTGGGTTGATCCACAACGCGAATTACAGCTGTAACGTGATGTTTATGTTGAGAAGACAAATCGTGATGGTGCTACTAAGTCTTTAATATGTTTTTAAAGGAACTCACTTAAAATGTGGTGTTAACATGTAATACAGGTTTCATTGTATTACAATAATAAATGAATCTGGAATCTAAAGAAAGGTTTTTCTGCTTTGTTTTTTAAATATTTGATTTCGTTATAAGACTATAGTGGACAAATCACCTTTAACAAGAATAAACCAACAGAAAGAAAACCCACCCAACTGAAGATCTACTAGGGATAATATCCTACTGGCCCGCGGGACTAGTGTCGGTAGGGATTTACTCGCCCCAGCGATTTTTACTTGCTTCAGGCGAGGGGACTGGAGTTCATTTCCTTCCCTGCAAATAGGGGTTCAGACTATATCCTTTCACCACCTCACCCTAATCCCATGTGGTATACAATTATCACCCCAAACCCATGTGGTATACAATTATACTGAAATCCCATGTGGTATACAATTATACTGAAATCCCATGTGGTATACAATTATACTGAAATCCCAATTGGTATACAATTATATTGAAATCCCATATGGTATACAATTATACTAAAATCCCAAGTGGTATACAATTAGACTGAAGTCCCATGTGGTATACAATTATACTCAAATCTCATGTGGTATACAATTATACTGAAATCTCATGTGGTATACAATTATACTAAAATCCCAGGTGGTATACAATTATACTGAAATCCCATGTGGTAAACAATTATACTCAAATCCCATGTGGTATACAATTATACTCAAATCCCATGTGGTATACAATTATACTCAAATCCCATGTGGTATACAATTATACTGAAATCCAATGTGGTATACAGGTATACTGAAATCCCATGTGGTATACAATTATACTGAAATCCAATGTGGTATACAATTATACTGAAGTCCCATGTGGTATACAATTATACTCAAATCCCATGTGGTATACAATTATACTGAAATCCCGTGTTGTATACAATTATACTGAAATCCAATGTGGTATACAATTATACTCAAATCCCATGTTGTATACAATTATACTGAAATCCCATGTGGTATACAATTATACTGAAGTCATCAACAATATGCAAGCAAGTATTGTCTTGCTTAGTTATCGGGTGCATATCATGTTGTCAGTCCGCAGGATAATAAATAGTACACGTATAACAAATAGTACACGTATAACAAATAGTACACGTATAATAAATAGTACACGTATAACAAATAGTACACGTATAACAAATAGTACACGTATAACAAATAGTATACGTATAACAAATAGTACACGTATAACAAATAGTACACGTATAACAAATAGTACACGTATAACAAATAGTACACGTATAACAGAGACCGTGGTTTGTGCTTATTAAAGTCCTTTGTTGGACTATTCATCAAATAAAATAAATTATAATTGAAAACAAATAGTTATAAAATTAACATCTGACCTTTTTTTAACGGCACCACAAGTTCACATTGATTTAATAATCATCGGCTATTGGATGTGAAACATTTGTGGGGGTTTTGTTGGAACGAAATTCAAGTTTCTGAACATGAGAATTTGCCGGTGAATACTTCAACGATGAATAAAGAACATATATATTGGGATTATTGGTGGGGCTGCCACCCCACCCACCCTAGTCCCTTCCGGGCTCCAACGCTCCTGCACTGTAAAGTAGGTGATCGAAGGCCAGCAGCGTTCCAACAGGGACACCCTCATACTTGGGAAACTCTCTGAATTTCGGCCACTTTATTTTGTCACCGAATCTGAAATATTTATATTTAGTCAAAACAAATTTTAATAATTTTTGATGTTGTCCCTAAAAAGTGGCTCCGCTGTACCTGTAACAAAAAATATGAAAAACAAAGAAGCACGAATATTTTTTAAAGGCCTAACAGATGCAATCATTGTAATTATCACTTGTCGTGTCACATCATGTATCACAAAGTTCCGATCATGAGCATTTATCTCTCCAAGTAATATAATAAAAGTTATTATTACTATAATAGATGATTTTCATCGTTAACTGACTTACCTGACTGTATATATACCAGCTGATCCTTTGTCCCATCATCGTTCTTTCTGATCCCGTGTTTGAACTTCGTTAGTTTCCGCTTCGTTAAAACTCACAGGTCATCATGCAGACTGTTATTTTGGTTGCCTTCATTGCTCTTAGTGCAGTAGTTTATGCACAAGGTAAGTTGAACTGAATTATGTTTTTCTAACTGAAATTCCACATATATAGGTAAGTTGAACTGAATTATGTTTTTCTAAGTGAAATTCCACATATATAGGTAAGTTGAACTGAATTATGTTTTTCTAAGAGTAATTCCACATATATAGGTAAGTTGAACTGAATTATGTTTTTCTAAGTGAAATTCCACATATATACCACGGCACCTAATTGCCGTCGCTAATTCGTTTTATGATGATATTGCGATGTCAACTTTCATATTTTTGGAACGAGAGTATAATGTTCCTTTAAACCAATTATACGGAAGCTTTTACGGCGGCATTGCAAACTGCCGTAGCGAATGTCGATGGTTGATTCAGTTCAGTTGCAATCACGTTTCGTTAGTTAAGGATTGATTACTAAAAGTGTATGATCCTTCACTTGGAAACGCTTTTTTTGTTTTAAATAATAGGTATTTACATCTAAACATTAAATCTCATAAATTAGATCTCATTATTAAAGCTATGTTGAAGGGTTTTCAATAAAAACAAAAATTAAAGTTTAGAAATATCTTTATACACGAAACATTTTTATTTTTTATTATTTTATTATTATAATTCTTTTACTAAAATATATGAAATTATATGTTTTTGTATTAACGATTTGAACAACGTGTGGAAACATAAAATTCCAGTGTTGTAATTGTTTTACTAAAATATGGGAAATTATATGTTTACGTACTAACGATTTGAACAACGTGTGGAAAGATAAAATTCCAATGTTGTTATTTTGAAAAGTATAACTTGCATTATGTGGAGGTTTTCCCATATTGCGGCTAATATAATGTTTTGTGTTCATAATTGCATACAATTATTAATCTGATTGTTAAAATTTAATTTAACAGTTTTCTACGATTTAGGTAAGAACTGAAGAACGTACGAATTAAAACAAGGCGAGTAAGCGGATGAAGGGTTGAAGGCTAACCTCTCCGACAGACATTGAATGAAATTTATAAAATTTACATATTTAACATTTCGCACCAACTTTCTTTTTTAAATTCCTACATTTTGTTCGGGTCAGTAACTATTTTTTTTAATGTATTTATTGTAGATTGCGGACCAACGTGTATGATTGAATGTCCATTTGGTCAATACAAGGACAATAGAGGATGCCCAATCTGTATATGCTATGAAAAGAAAGGTAAAATAGTAACTTTAAACTTGCCATCCCCTTTACTTACTTTATACTATATGTGCACGTCATATACTACCTAGTATGTATACCATACTACCTAGTGTGTGCTCTATACTACTTGTAGTTAACTTATACTACCTATACATATATACTATCCACGTGTACAACATACTACCCGTCCTTGCATTATTGTTATGACAAGAGAGGGAAGATACTAACATTTAACAGTGTATTTTTATGTCATCTGTCTGTCCTTCCTTAGAACTGTTTCTGACATTCCAGTTTACGAACAATTGACTGGGATCTAACTTAGTGGTGGAGTTTTCAGTTGATCGGTCCACTAGGCTATTAGGCTATTTTCCATTCCAGCAAGTTGTTCGCAATTGGTATATCAAAAGTTATGGTATATAATGTTCTCTCTGGAAAAGTGTATAAATTAGAAGGTGTTTTATGTAGATCAAATCTAAAAATTAGGTTGGCGTAAAACAGTATTTTCTTTACTATTTTCAGACGACTGTAGTCCAATTATGTGTGCTATGTACTGTGCAAATGGATTTGTCTATGAAGAAGGCTGTCCTATTTGCAAGTGTAAAGAATGTGAGTATAAATACTACATGAGTACAGCCTCGTCCCAGTTTTATAGTCCAAATGTTTTTACTCCCGGAATACCGAATTTTTCCAAATTCTTGGCATGTTCAGGAAGGCGAGTGCGCCTAACATTAGATATATGTTCAGTAATCGAATACAACGTTAGACAGTCAAATTGTTAGTGAGCGCTAGCCCTTCTGGGAACGCCATCTCTATCCGATTCATTGATATATGAAGACAGTCGAATAATTATAGTTACATCTAACTGCCTTAATTCACTGAAATTAAATTAGACTGTTAAACTTGTAGATTTCCGATCTGTTTGATATACTGGAGACTACCGAATGTTTTAAAATTCGACCACCTTAATTTAAGGAATATGTGGAATTTGTATAGTTCCAATCCCATTGATATAACGAAGACTTCCGAAGTTGAGATCCAATCTGAAATGTGTTCTAGAGGGCGAACAATTTGACTGGTTACTGTCGTCTTCTATCATATTACATTTATCTAACATAGCGCTAACTATTTTATTTTATTTCAATCTCTGGGGATTTTTTTACACATCACGATTGACAATTTAAAAGCCATAAATGTCCAATATATTCAAAGCGTAATATTTTAATATTTATTGTGTGACTTGGCAGTTTCAAACACAATAGGACAGCAATACCCGCACTTAAGAAAATATCCATGGCAAAATAAATGCCGTGGAGAAATAGTATCCATGGCATTTTCCACAGCAATTTTAACATAAAGAACACTTTATTTTTAATTATAAGAAAAATATATATCTTGTCCGAGGCCGAAAAGTGCCTCCGTAAATGAAAAACTCCACGGCATTGCTGATTGCTACGGCCAATTTCAGGTGTTGATGATTGATGTATTTCTCTCAAATCTTTCAGTAAATTAACAAAAATTATTTCATTTTTAAAATCCACATTTTCAATAATTTCAGAACACTTACAATGTTTGTTTAAATCTTAAACAATTCTATTTATATTTACAAAACTGTTATTTTTATTTACAGAAGCTGCCTGTTGGTATGATTATTGAACGACTTCTACAAGTACAAAAAACAAATATCGGCTAATAGAAGAACTCATACTAGAAAATAATCCTTGATTATATGAATAAATAAACAATAAATAATTTCTGTTTTTAATTCTTCTTCTAATATTTTGAAATCTTGTGATGTTTCAAACAACAGCTACCTTTCGCTTGGGTTCACTGAAGGAAACGTGTTGACCTACATCTTATTTATTCTATAAGTAATACAAGATTATGCTTTCTGTACGTGAGACGAAATCCGATTCCGTATTCGTAAAACTTGTGTAATTTACTTTTAACGAGTCTTCGGCAGTTTTCGTAACCTAAATAACTCACAACCACTCCGTTACCCATAACCTGTTCGGAAGAGCGAGATCTCGCGAACAATTTACCTAGTTATCATTGTTTTCTATCATATAACGTTTATAAATTACTGGAGACAAAAACAGGTCTAGCAGGTGAATGGGAACGCTCACCCACCTAATCGTATCACCAGTGGCGTGTTCAATTTGTTCTGTGTTGATGGAAACATTCGACGGTTACGGAATCAAGTTATATATTTAATACGTTACCTACTTTAAAGAAACAACTTTCTAACTCAGTGTTTCAGTTTATTTTTTCTAAAATGTGACGTTCAAATTCATAGTGAAGTGATTTTTTTTTAATCCACGGTTTAAAATGACAAATTCTGCAAGTTTTCTGCATGAAAATTGATTTTCCTCGGACGTGCGAGAATTCTGCGCTGGGATGTAAATTCTGCAAATTTTTCCGCGTCCGCCGCGGTATTCAGGGGTGAATGAAATATATATATATATTTATATTTATAGGTGTTAGAATTTGTTTAATGCTTGATGGAATTTGTAATTGAAGACAGTCACCTTATTCTGTTAAAGTCATGAGTTATCTTGTTAAAGAAAACGAAGCTAATTCTGATAATTTAACTTTAGTTATGTGGTGAAAATTATTGAGCGAAAAAAAGAAAGTTTCATGCAAGTTGTGTTAGAATTTGAGGTATTTTTTATGGACACAACAACAGCGTTATTAATGATAAAATACGCCGTTACTGAACCCGCTGTTATTTTGTTCAGTATAGAAACTGTGTTCTGAAAAGCTTGGCGTTATCAAATTGAGATTATACTTGTATCGATACGGTCAGTGTTTGTAATGATTTATTGGGGGTAAATAAAGATAAATAACTGTAGTTTTGTGTTAGATTGAAAATGTTTTTGTGTTCTTGTTTGATCGTTAAACATTGCTGCCTATAATCTGATTAATCTGGAAACAGTTTACAAAGATACTTGTTAAAATATAAACCAACTGACTACCATCTGTGTTGATTTAATCCAAGTGACTAGCATTAGCGTGTAAGTGCCGTTATAAAGTCAATGGATAACATTCTGTGATGGTAATGTTTTATGTAACAGCTTAAACCTGTGGAAGACATAAATGGACATTAGTTAATATTTCCTACTGAAACACGGTAAATGTACAGCAGACCGCTCTTAGGGGGGTAAATGTCAAATGACGTGAAAAACATTTGCATGCATGAACTTTGTTAAAACCAATGGAGAGTATATTCTGCGATTTTTAAGTTCTACACGATAAGAAACCTGTGTAAGAGATAAATGGACATTCTGTTGAAGTATTATATTGAAAGACAGTAAATGTTACATCTTGACACTTAGAGAGAGGTTACTGTCAAATGAAGTGAGTAATATTTGCATGGATGTGGTATTTTAAAACGAATTCAAAGCATATTATGTGATGTTTAAGTTTTATATGATAACTGAAACCTGTGTGAGAGGTAAATGGATATTGTGTGAAAATGTTATATGGAGACACGGTAAAATCAAATTGAAACGATGGTTTGAATGGTTGGACTATTTTAAATGGAACGGAAAACGTGATAATTTTCGATTTATATACACATACGTACAATAGATGAATGTTCAAGTATATATATATTAGAAGCACTGATATTCCGCGATAACGGAAACGCCTATCTGAAACTGAATTCCTGATTTTCTCCGAAAATATTATTACTCGTCTCCAAATAGCACAGTTTATTAATTAAACGAATTTTCCAGCGTCTGGTAACTAAAAATTATCGATACATCACTACACAAAACAAATTAGTTTGGCACACAGACGATCACCAATTGTTTGTTTGTATACTTACTTCTGTCGATTTAACGGATTATCCGACAAAAAAGTAAAGCTTGTTTTATTTAACGACGCCTCTAGAGCACATTGATTTTTAATCTTATCAGCGGCTATTGGACTTCAATCATATGGTCATTCTGACATATGTATTTAGAGGAAACCCGCTGCCGCCACATTGGCTACTCTTTCCGATAAGCAGCAAGGGATCTTTTATATGCACCGTCCCATAGACAGGACAGCACATACCACGGCCTTTGATAAACCAGTTATGGAACAATATTTGGAACGGAAAATAGCCCAAACTGCATATAGGTCCACTGAGAAGGATCGATCAGACGACCGACCAGTTCACAGGCGGACACTCTACCGTTTGAGCTACATCCCGCTCCCCGGATTATCCGACAGTTACGCGAGTTTTCACGTTTGGTAAATATATTATATGTGATCAGTTCTAATTGTATTCGGAGATTTTCGTAAAAAAAAAGAATGACCGAACTCTGTGTAATTGCGTATTAAATAAGTTTCAATTCATGGTTTTGGGGTAGGTGGGGTTTTTGTTGTTGTTTTTTTTTTGGTGGGGGAGTATTTTGTTTTGGGTTGTTTGTTTTTTGGGAGGAAGGGGGTTGTTGTTTTTATTTCGTGCGTGCGTATTTAATGGAAAATATTTCAGTGGAACACGAAATTAATCAAATTTACTGAAATGGAAAAAAACGGAATTAGTTAAATTCTGAAACGTAAAATCAGTGCCTCTAATATATATATAAAGCACTTACCATCATGAAGAATATTCACTGTAAAATGAGGGAAAATTAGCTAAGAATATGAAAAGAGATCTATAAACTGTTTAGAGTTGTTAATGCCAGCGATGATAATTATGTAGAATAATTTATGAAAATGACTATTATAGTCTGTTTACACTATTTGGAACATGGATTCTTCTTGATTACTTTAGTTTGCGTGAATCTAGGCGAAAAAGGACTTGAGTTTTGGAAATAGTAAAAAAGTCCATTATTCTAGGTTTTTTTCATTAGTTTGTTAAATAATAATTTAAAATATTACTCATTACTTTGTATAGTAAAATCGGATAATTTCACGTGGCAGATGATATCATTACAAAATGAGGTAACTCTATCCATTTTAACATTCGAAACATCTCGGTCATTTCCGGTAATATTCGTATATCGTTCATAGTTTTTGCTTTAATAAATACATTTCTGCAAATATGGCATTGCTATTAAATTATGATAAATATATTTATAAAATAATAACCGCGTACCATAAAAATACATTATATAAATAATTATCTAACATCCCCATTTTTATATGAATTTGTCTGACGTCTGCAGAAAATGAAAGATGGCGGAAAATATTCTTCGGTACGAGATTTGAAAAATATACTTTTGACCGCTGTTCAAACGATACAGAACTATGGCACATAGCAATCTAGACCAAAAAACAGGATATATATTTTTTTAATTTCGAAAAATATCTACTTTAATGAGGTAAGGGGTCATCCATTTTTTTCGTCATTTTCACGAGCTTACAAAACGTACTCTTTTTTTCCGGAACCCTCCCCCTACCGCCCACCACCCTCCAAAAAAAAAGCGACGAAACTGAAAAGAAAAGAAATGATGATTTCCGAAACAGTATTATCGTCATTTTTTTATTATTATTTTGAAAAGCGTACTTGTCCCTTTAACCCCTCCCCTGGCCCCGCCCTCTGCACCCAAAGTACGTTTTGTACGCTCGTGAAAATGATGAAAAAAATGGATGACCCCTAAGTTATATATTTTGCTTTTTATTCGTCGAAATCCATGTTCCAAGTAGCGTAAACAGACAATAGGTTTTTGGTTCAAACTGAAAAAAGGAACGTCATAATTATTTATAATTAACGATCTAGAGAACATATATTAATGTCTTTGAACATTATTCCATCAGAACATATTTCCCCGAGAATTCAATATATTATGATATTAACACAATTGATAATCAGACAGTAATAACGTGAATTTCGAATTTTATAACAACCTTCCTTGGACTATGTCTTGTGCAGATATACAGGATTAATCTTTCAGAATCAGAAAGCATGGCAAGTATGAGTGAAATCGCAGATGACTTCTTTACCTGTTCTCTCTGCATGGAAAAATACCGGGATCCCAGAACACTGCCATGTTTACATACCTTCTGTCGAGCATGCCTCTTTGCCTATATGGGACAGACTGTCCAGGGAAGGGCTTTCCCGTGTCCCCTCTGCGGCCAAGAGACGCGGCAAGCTCGACTTGATTTATCTAATGAGCAATGGCTGGAGACCTTCCCAGTTAATTCGTTCGTGGTCAGTTTGCTGAAAATTAGCGATATGCGCCGGAGTGAGAAAGCTTGTGACGTATGTCGACAAGAACAAGTGCTTGTGCAGGCAATGCACTGGTGCAAAGAATGTTTGGAAGGATTGTGTGAAGACTGCGAACGCGTTCATGGAAGAATCCGCGCCTCCAGAGACCACCATGTTGTTGGTATTGAAAGTCTAGAAAATGAGACTTTAGAAAAACTTCTACGACCAAGGCGAGGTCATATTCCTTGTCAAGAACACAAAGGAAAATCCCTGACATTAGTTTGCCTTAATTGTAAAACTATGGCATGCGATACGTGCATAGCCGTGTTTCACAAAGGTTGCAAAAGATCCGAACTTTGTATCAAAGTAGTGTCAGATTTCAGGAATGAATTTTACCTAGCTGAAAAAACTCTGGATGCCCATTTTAATACAGCAGCTGAAGTATCAAGAATAGAACATGGAAATCTGGATCGGTTGACCAGATCCAAAGAAGAGGTTGTTAGTGAGATCAAAGCATTTGGACAAACACTTGTAAATTTAATTCAGGAGAAAGAGCAGGGGTTGATAACAGAAGTTGAGGTTCTGTACACCAACCAGAGAGATAATATTGCAGAAAAGGTTTGGAATAGTGAAGTTAGGGTTAATTCCATTGCGAAAACTAAACAGTTTGTCCATCATCTGACGTTATATGGATCAGAAGTAGATATATTAAATAATTATGATCTTATGGTAAAGCAGATGCAAATTCTAAAGAAAGAAATTGTCATGCCTAGAAAAACTTATGAAGCCACAGCGGTATTCAAGTTCTTGCCACATAAGAAGGCTACCGAGGTTATGCAATCCATGACTGTTCTTGGTGAAGTTGTCACTAATAAGATCAATAATAGATCAAACCAAAATCGAGGACAGTTAGCACTGCCAGCACTTCAGAGGCCTAGCTTAACACCAAGGAAAATGGTTGGACCTGAATCAAGACATTGTGTGAAACGATCAAATAGGAAGACACAGCCAACAAAGTGCAAGCTTGTGTCTTGTTTCTGTGGGCGGTGTAACAGTGACACTATGAGAACAGATCTCAGAGGCATTGTTCTACTGAAATCTGGACACTTTGTAATTATGGACGTTCATTTTCGAAACAAACGTTTAAAAAAGTTTGGACCTCGAGGAAAGCTCATTTCAACCCTTGACCCAGGGGACTGTCCTTACGATATTGTCTTGGCATCAGATAAGGACATTATTGTCAGTTTACCAAAATCTAGAGAAATTGCATTTGTGGCAGTAGGAGGAACTTTGCAGATAGCGGGGAAGCTGAAACTTTCCAAACAGTACTACAGTTTAGCATCTTCTGTCGGAGATACCTTTGTTGCTGTCTCAATCTCGCCAGCTGATCGTCCTACCATTGATGTGCTATCTTTCACAGGCGAGACAATAGCATCTTTATCACTGGACAGAGTTAGATACCCAACACCACCGAAGAGCATTGCCATTAATTCTAAAGGTGAATATATCATTCTTTTTGGCGGGAAGGAAAGTGTCGTCTGCTTAAACCGTCAAGGAGATATGGTATACCATTTCTGTCCCAGCAAAGCTGACTCTGTCCGGAAGGGGGTCAGCATTCAGTGCGATGATATTGGTAATTCCTACATTGTTGACGTGGACGGCCACAGTGTACATATGATCTCGGATGACGGCAAGCGTAAAGGAACGTTGCTGTGTCGAAGTGATGGGCTGTGGGAACCCCTAGCATTATATCTTCTTGCAGATGGACGAGTAGTCCTGACACAGAGTAATGGTGATATAAAATTATTTGCGCTTAATTAAAGTAGCAGCTCTTATCACAACTTCGTGCTTTTAAAAGACAAAACAATTCTAGGACGAGAGTTTGTTAAAATCATGCTGTCCTACATTATTAGTATGGCAGTCTATAGGAAATCCCAAGTGTGAAATTTAATAGCTGTAAAGTCATGAATCCTGGATTACCTAGTTAGCGTTCTGAACCGCTGTGGAAAGAGGAACGGATATATTCAGTCAACTAAAACTGCTTTCACGTGTCCCCTGCGTGCGGTGTCAATTGTGTGTTATTAGTAGTAGTAGTAGTGGTAGTAGTAGTAGTAGCAGCAGCAGCAGCAGCAGCAGTAGTAGTAGTAGTAGTAGCAGCAGCAGCAGCAGTAGTAGTAGTAGTAGTAATAGTAGTAGCAGTAGTAGTAGCAGCAGCAGCAGCAGTAGCAGCAGCAGTAGTAGCAGTAGTAGCAGCAGCAGCAGTAGTAGTAGTAGTAGTAGTAGTAGTAGTATCAGTAGTAGTAGTAGCAACAGTAGCAGCAGCAGTAGTA
>JAULBS010088606.1:0-17815 GCA_032355785.1 Symmetromphalus regularis | reverse complement strand
ATAATACACGATGAGCTGAGAGACTTTAGAACATCCTAGAATGATAATACACGATGAGCTGAGAGACTTTAGAACATCCTAGAATGATAATACACGATGAGCTGAGAGACTTTAGAACATGCTAGAATGATAATACATGATGAGCTGAGAGACTTTAGAATATGCTTGGAACAGGAACTTTGTGCTCACAGCAGATCTTGTTTAATAGGCACTGAGCCTCGGGCAGGAAACTCCAACATACACTGATCCCATCTAATGGCCAACAAGCACCAGTCTAATAAATAATCATGCTACTTTAGGCTGCGATGTAGGAGACATTTTTTTGTTAACTCCGAGGTGAAGCTACTTTAGGCTGCGATGTAGAAGATATTTTTTGTATTAGCTCCGAGGTGAAGCTACTTTAGGCTACGATGTAGGAGACATTTTTTTGTTAGCTCCGAGGTGAAAGTGATTTTGACTGCGATGTAGATATTTTTTTAGTTAGCTCCAAGGTGAAAGTGATTTTGACTGCGATGTAGACATTTGTTTTGTTAGCTCCGAGATGAAAGTGATTTTGACTGCGATGTAGATATTTTTTGTTTTAGCTCCGAGGTGAAGCTACTTTAGGCTGCGATGTAGGAGACAATTTTTTGTTATCTCTGAGGTGAAAGTGAATTTGGGGCTGTGATGAATGAGACATGTTTTTGATAGCTCCAAGGTGAAAATGATTATAACTGTGATGTACATGTAGGAGATATGTTTTGTGTTAAATCCGAGGTGAAAGTGATTTTGGCTATGAAGTAGGAGACATTTGACCAACCACTTAAAAGACATTTAGAAGATAAAATTATTATAAAAATATTGCTGCAACTTTTAGTTTCAAAGTAAAGTTTGTTTTATTTAACGACGCCTCTAGAGCACATTGATTTTTATCTGATCAACGTCTATTGGACATCAATCATATGGTCATTCTGACATATGTCTTTAGAATAAATCTGCTGCTGCCACATAGGCTACTCCTTCCGAAAAGCAGCAAGGGATCTTTTATATATTCCATCCCATAGACAGGACAGCACATACCTTTGATAAACCAGTTGTGGACCACTGATTGGAACGGAAAATAGCCCAAACTGCAAATGAGTCCACTGAGAAGGATTGATCCGGATGACCAACCGGTTCACAGGTAGACACGCTACTGTTTGAGCTAAATCCCGCTCCCTCTTTTAGTTTCAAAGAACAACCTCTTTGAACCGACAACATAAAAATATACTGAAATCTTTACTTGGTGCTATTTTTGCCTTAATTAGGTTCTTTGGTGCAAACGACAAGAAACATTTATAGATTTATTGCATTTCATTAAACAAGATTAAGTTATCAAGGATAAATTCCATTTAGAGACTTTTAAACAAATATGTCTAAAGGATTTTTTCCTAATGTTGTATACCTATTATAATGTTATGTACAAAGAGAAATGATATGTGTGTATAATGACTTTTCTAGCATACTGTTTAATGTTAGTGTATCTTTGTCATGGCAAACTGCGTCAAACTAACAGGAACTGGTTACGGAGCACGCGCTGTTGAGTCACTTACACTTAACGACATCAATGTTTACGTTGTTGAATTTAATAATACAATCAGGGAGGGGGATCTAGCTCAAACGGTAGCGTGTCTGCCTGTGAACCGGTCGGTCATCGGATCAATCCTTCTCAGTGGACCCATATGCAGTGGTATGTACTGTCCTGTCTATGGGACGGTGCATATAAAAGACACCTTGATGCTTATCGGAGAGAGTAGCCAATGTGGCGGCAGCGGGTTTCCTCTAAATATGTCAGAATGACGTCTAACAGCCACTAATAAGATTAAAAATCAATGTGCTCTAGAGGCGTCGTTAAATAAAACTACTTTAGTATTCTATTTATTACACCTCAATAACGTTTGTATATAAGCATGTTTCACAAAATCAAGGTACAAAAATGTATTTATAACATAACTGCAGTCGAATTGGTAGTTCATGCCATTTAATAATAGACCTACGTCAAAATAGTTGTCCAATGATCAGAAGCCATGCATGCACTCTCAAAACAAGAAATCCACAGAAATATCTCATGAATATTTCTCCCAATGGGATGTAATAATTTTTTTAAAGGTTATCCGATATCGCCTAATATTACGTCTCCAACATATAATTTTCTACATATGGTCTACAGAAGAAATCTGTTATCTATTTAACGCACCCCCCCCCCAAATGTAAACATCGGCTGATTAAAAATCTGTTATCATAATATAGGATGCCATTTCCAAGACAAGATGGCATATATACCATGGCCTGTTACACTGTAAAGCACTAGCTGGAACTACCAATATCACGAGATAAACATAGATCTAAATAAAAGACTTGCATAAGATACCACTTCTATCAATGACGATAAAACATCAATATTAATGTAAAAAAAACAACCTACCCCCCCTCCCCCCAAAAGAAAAACCCAGCTTTGAATTCTACCACAAAATATTATAATAAAAACAAGATAATTAATAGACACAAATGCTTTATTTCTCAGCACAAAGTTTGTTTACAGCCGACAAAGATTGGAAAATATTTTAAAACAAAAGGTACTAGTCAACTTCACAGGGTTCCCACAGAAAATGAAAGTTATTCATTCTGAGAAAAGTATATGGCAATAACCAACAAATGTTTCACAGCCCTTCTTGTCCATGCTAAATACAACCACAAAGTATATATACTCTAGAATTCGAACCTGCTGCATGTGTTTGTGTGACTATACAGTCCGCAGTGCAAACTCCATGCCGTGTAAAATTAACACACCAATTTTACATTGGTTTTAATGATGTATTCTATTACAAAGATATTAATATTTAAGACCATCTCCTTTCTAAAAAAATTGAAAGTTTTGTTTGCAATGCGTACATGTATGTCTATTTTCAAATTTGGGTTAACCTAAAACAACGGATTATTTTTACATGGACCAAGTTTACAATCATTTAAATTTATGAAAAATAGTACTCAGTTTGAGTACATTGTTAAACAAATCCCGGACTAACAGTTTTTTTTTATTCTTTACAAGCCAAACTTTCCAGACATTGTAGCATACATTTTCATATTACCAAACATCAGTGGGAAGCCCGTTTTAAATACAAGTACATTTACAGTCTGCAACTACAACTTGTCAATTTTAAATACTGAAGTAAAACTATAAAGATTCAAAGAAATATGTAATTTTAAAAATCTTTAAACAAATGAAATGACATCATTGAAACACACAAGTTCACCAATTTAGTAAACAGTAGGTATTCACAAAGATAAAAAATATGCATGAACAAAACGTAAATTTCTTCATACTGATGTTCATTACCATTTCTGCCCTTTTGTTATTTTTGTAATAAAATACTAACAAAAATACATGTAACACATAAACAGCAACAAAAATAATATTAAAAAAAAAAATTCTGATACTTAAAAACTTAAAACTAAACAACTTTCTAAACAGACAAGACGATCCATAAATCTGATATTACACATCAAATTAACTCACATAGGGAGACACATTTTGGGACATAATGCATAAACAATATCACGTCATTCAGGGCCGGATTTAGACCATGAGGGGCCAGTCGCACTTCAGATTCAGTGGCCCTTCAACAGAGAAATTAAAATACATGACAAATAAAAACTAATTTTATAATTATTAAAACAAAAATTAAATAAAAACTAATTTTATAATTATTAAAACAAAAATTATATATAAAGGAAGTCGTTAGTCTGGGGGCTCCTGCCTCCTTATAAATCCGGCCCTGACATGTTCACTGTACTTTAAAAAAAAAAAAGCAACTAATTTTAAGATATACACCTAATGTTTCCACAAAAATTGGCTGGACACCTCAAAAACATAAATTTTGTTTACCTGCATATACAGTGAAATTAAAGAAACAGTTCAACCTTAAATGTATTAAATAGAGGTCATCATTTGTCTTTTCACTTGCAAATACATTATACGCTTATGATGTATAAACGTGGGCAATTATATTTCCAAAACAAATTACTAAACTTGTCACTGTGGATCAAAATAATTACTTTTTTTTCCTTCTCTTTTTGAAAAGTAACGCAACTCAAATGATTATGAATACGACCATGAAATGGAACACATTTAATTACAAAATTATTCCAATATAAATTTAAATGGAATTTGTAGTATTCCTACAATACATTATAATATTTCTTTAGTACAGAAGAATCTTCAAAAATAAAATGCCATAATTTTGTAAGCAAACATTTACCTAAAATTCTCTTAAAATAAAAATAAATGAACATAAATTATGGAATATTCCATATTTAATGCATCAAACAACAAAAGCATACTAAAGGACAATACAACATTTTTCTATGCAATAAATTAATAAAAAAATACAATAAAAATAAAATCCAGAACAATTTAAAGTCTTCAAATCACAACACTTTTCCACCACATATCAAGATAACAGGTATATAACTTGGATCAACAAGTGCCAGTTAATATCCTCACTTCCATCATCTATACGAGGGAAAAAGCCCTGAAAGATCTCACTTAGCATGAAACGATTAGACTATTACATGCATAAGCAACTGAGATTATTTAACTAAATGTTTATGGGCTTTCTACTGGAATGAAAGCTGCCGTGTCAAATATTGGAGAATGTGCCAAAAAGCTATTCAAAATGCTTCGTTACAACCTAAAATTTCAAACTCACTGTGACAGTCTAAAATATACTGGATGAAAATCACCAGGAACATAGCAGCACAAGTTAAAATAAAAATATATGCATGTATTGTTTCAACAGATGAAAGTCTTTAAAGGTTCTTCATACACCGGGCAGTTTCATGAATATAACAAATTATAAAAACAAAATATGGAAATGAGCAAGCTACAATAAAATAGATGAAAGCTACTAAAAATCAATAACTGATCCGACATGCCATATTACATCAAGAAATTTGTTCATCAGAATACAATGGCAAAGTTGTAAAGGACCGAATTTTAAATACTGGATTATTAAAAAAAGTACCAAAATGTGCACTGTAGTCTACATATGTAAATGCAGGTTTGTCAAACACAAACTTGCTGAATTATCTCAACTTCCAGTCAAGTTAGCTAATGCAAATGCTGACAAATGATTTATTTATTTATTTTAATGACCACCCCCAGCACAAAAATAAACATCGGCTATTGGGGAGGGGGGGCTGACAAATGAAGCTAAAAGTAAAAGTGAATGCGATCTTAAAATATCACCTTGTAATCTATAACTTTCACAAAATGGTATAAAATGAAAGACAATAACTTGGTAAACATTCATACAAAAAACAAAATCCATAAAATTAGAAACATTTTGACAAATTCTGAAAATGACAATGGAGAAACAGGTGAATAATCATGTTTATGACCCCAACACATTGCAGAGTCCAAAACAAATTAAAAGAAACAATAAATGTGATCTAACTCAGTAACTGTGAACTTCAACCATATTTAACCTAGCTTTTAACAAAATTTTGACGTTTAAAGATGGAAAAGGTCTTTCTACTGACTTGTATTGTATATTTCATGGTAGAAAAAAAAAAAAATAATAATGAAAAAAAATATATATATATAAAAATATATATTACTGAACAGAGAGAAAGAAAAAAAATATAGCTGTTTTACTAAAATGCACCAATTAGTATATTTATCAACATTTACAAACACCCATTAAATAAGTCTCATACATAAGCTATTATAAGTGTTAAGATAAAATATTATACTAAATTAAAAACTTTCCACAGTAAGACTGACATTATCCATCTGGAATTTCACACAAACATTTTCAACATAACACAAATATAACACTTTAAATCATAAAACTATTTGAAACATACATTTAGCAAGTCAAATAAGTAATGCATTAGCAACATCAAATGAAATTGTTATGAACTTGTTAATATTTTGTTCATTAACATTTGACAAATATTAAGAATTCAAAACTTGGGAACAATGCATCAACATGTAATCTAATCAATGACGATTCTGCACAAGTATAAAACAATGAACATTGCACAATATATCATTCATAATAAAATTTACAATAATAATGATGTTGTATAAAAGTATGGAAGGTAAATTGTTTTTTCTTCCAAATTTTTTGATTCCATTATAATGATGATCCCAGTAATATGATCTTAAATTTTTAGATGTTAATGTACATGTACAATATGGGACAGTGTTCTTTATATATATAAAAAAAAATCAAAAAAAAATCAATTTGTTCCGTAATTTAGACATACAAAATACTTACATTACTATTGAATTGTAATATATGCCTGGAATGAGCTCAAAGTTTGAACAGTTTGGCTGCAGTAAAAATTGTATAACACACAGATTATGCCAATTGGCAACAACTGAAATGCGTACATTTGCAGCAATTTGAAAACTTGGCTAATTGTGACCTTTCAGTACATTCAATGAGTATTGGTATACCTTTGGCCAACCTCAAACCTCTGTTCACAGGGTAGCACAATGTTAAACCTGTTCACAGGGTAGCACAATGTTAAACCTCTGTTCACAGGGTAGGGCAATGTTAAACCTCTGTTCACTAGGTAGCACAATGTTAAACCTCTGTTCACTGAGTAGCACAATGTTAAACCTCAGTTTACAGATAGCACAATGTTAAAAAACAAGTCACTTACCAAAGTTCAGATATATTTGTACCCTTTTTTCAGCAATGACTTAAATTTCAGCTGCTACACACTGAGACAAGATCAAAGTAAATCTACTATAAAGTTGAACCCACCTGTTGTAGCTTTACAACAGATATTACCAGAGAATATTACGATCTATCAACTAGGATCAGTCACTTCTAATTTTATAGTTGTAACTCTTCCTTATTTGAAATAACTATTCTAAAGTAATACTTTAAATACACAACTGAAAATGTCATCAAGTGAACTTGTGCACATATTTTTCATTAACTACATTCATACATGATATTTAGACTACTAGACAAACTCGTGTTGAGTGGGTACCAGTAGAATATACATTTACCACACATAATATAAAATTTAACAAATATATAAAATGACTGATGACATGTTAATGTTCTAGAAATGTTTAAAACCTCGTTAAGTCAGGCAGTCTAGTCCAGTATTCACAATATCAAGTGTAGAGTAAATTACCAGGGTCATTGTTAAAAATGTCAAATTTATGGATAAAACATTAGCCGTCACTACTGTCAATGGGTCTGTGCAGAGCTGGCAATACTATGAATAGGCTTGAGCCAAATGGGAAATATATAGGCCCCATTTCAAACTGTTAATTTTGTAATCATTGCTATATTATTATTATATTATATGTATATATATATATAGATTTATGTATGGGTACGTACATGTACTGTATATGATATACTTAGGATCCCCCTCAACAGACTGTTTTCGTTTTGTTTTTAAACCAATCTAAGGGAGGCTACTCTTGTTTTTCTATTTGAGAAACCTTCAGTAAATATGACCTAGTCAAGGTAAAACATTAATTTTAGTCTTAAGAATGTGTCTTGTCCATAGAATGTCCTCATTAGATACCCCTTTGAGAATCCATTGCCATTTTGAATTTCTGGTGGCTTGAAACATATTCTTGGAAATTAAACACAGACTTCTTATTTTAAAAGAGATCATTCAGTCAACATTCTTATATTCCTAGAGATGATTCAAATTCTCCACCACCACCTACTTCTTTCTCCTTTTCATTTTGCATTTAAAGTGTACTAATTTGAAATGTGAGCATCTGAAAATCAATACTCTGTACAAATAGGAAAATATCCAGTTTCAAATGATCCCTTATGACTTTTGTTTTAGTTGGGAAAGTGTCAGGGTGGGGGTCAAGAATTTCAACCCTACCACCCATCAACTATTAACCAGGGTTACACGGAAACAATATGTCAAATTAATCTTACATACAACTTCATATGAACGTGGTTATTTAGTGTAAATTATTCATTATAAAAATTAACAGTGTAAATCTAGCTTGTTTGTCATCAATAAAACCTTTTACTGTATACATTATGTACATAGATTAACACTAACAAAATAACATTCTGAAAATAAACATTCTATAAACCAGCTATCTAGTAAGGGAACATGTTCCTCTTGTAAACAAAAAACGTTACAACCTGTATATAAAAGCCACCGGTGTCAACTTTTGCTGGTATCTGCATGGTTTTTATAAACAAATCTGACAATAAAAATATGACCATTTAACATTACAATGTGATAAAGTAAAAAAAAAAAAATGCTGCCAAATTAAAATAGTGGCCAGCAATTTAAAACCCTGAATACACAAGTTTATAATATAAATAATACATGTAAATGACATGTTCAATCCAATACATTTCTAAAACATATCTTTTTGCATACATGTTTAGAATTACAGGGACCACTTAACTCAAGCATACATGGTATCAAATTGTAGTAAATTAAAACAATATTTTTTGGCAATTTGTTTTTAAACAGAAATCCAGATCAATGACCTACACATAAGTGATAAACTTGAAAAACTAAAAGAGTAGCCTCCATCAATGTTTGTGTGGCCAGAAAGGACTAGTGGATTGGCGTAACATGGAAAATTTAAGTTTGGTGAAAACTGAACCAGACCCAAGGCAATTTTGAGGACACATCAGAGTCACAACGACAAGTATGGGACAAGCAGGAAAAAAGGACATGGCAATTTGCCTCAATTAGAAGTGAAATTGTGAGAGCATTGCAGCAAAGGGACAGCACGGCACGGCAAATGCTTTGGTGAAATTCTACCCATGCAGCTATCATACATATATGCCATGAAAATATGTATCATACAATTTAACTTGTATAGACCGTTTTGACAACAGTCGACAATGAAAAATAATAGCAAACAGGGGAGCTAAAGTAAGGTGAGGTACCTATTAATTGAACATTATTTTAAAAGTTTTATTTCAGGTTATTTTTCTGCCTCCAGACTCTCGTCATAGCCATTTTCCTCCACCTTCCCCTTAATGTAGCCATTTTTCTTCATGTTCTCATTAACAAAACCATTTTCCGCGTGTTTGTGGTAACCGTTGACAATACCATTGGATGTGATGTGCTTTCCCACTTTCTTCTGTACTTCATCTTCAAGCGGAATTTGTGTTGACGGCAGTACAGGGCTGGGGATTCTCTCGTGCTTGTACTCCATCAACATATGGTTAACTGGATGAAGTCCTATACAAGCACGGAATATATTCTCAATGCAGGCCCGCTGACGGAACAGAGCGTTAACCACAGGCGTTCCTTTTGGGACTAGCGGCGCTTTGCACAAGTAGCTAAGGATAGAGAGTACAGAGTTGAAATTCTCAAAGTGCAGGGAGGAACCCACTTTGAACTGGATCCGTTGACAGAGCTCTGAAATGATCAACAAATCAAGGATGAGGGGGCTGGCAAGAAGGGAGTCCTCGCAGGTGTTGTGGATGACGATGGTGTTGGTGCCACCCATCATGATCTCCGAGGTGTACTCGTCCATGGCTCGCTTGCTGTCTCCAACAGCGGGCACGTACTTGATGACAACGCAGTGGTCGGGACTCTCTCCTTCGGCGTACAGGATTCTGTTAGAGTGCACCATGTCATCTATTACATTACTCTTCGATATCTGCAAAAACAAAATACATAAATAGCATCTGGAAAATGGGAGTCATCATCACTCACAGGGTTTTATTTTGGGAGTCAAGCATTCAAAAATGGGAGTTAAGCATATTATTTCAATCAAATAACCAGGGCTTCTAGAATAAGGTAGCCTGACGCCCGTGGCTAGTGGTTATTGCGGTCGGGCTACCAACTAATCACTTTCCACTAGCCCGATGGCTAGTGGAATTTGTTTTTAAATGAAAAAAAAAACCACAACAAAAAAACTGCAATGAAAAGCGCTCAAAATATTCGGCGGAAAAATAAAGTCAGACTATTATTAGCACGGAACACGTGAAATAACCCGCTAGCATACTCTGCTAAAATGCAGTCCACTATTTCCGTGTCCGACAAGATGTCATAATATCCTGAAGACTGCCGAATGGTTTCCCTGCAGATGTTTTTTCTTCCGATCGTAAAAAGCGCTCCAAATACTGGTTTCGATAAATAAAGTCCCGACTATTATTAGCCTGAAATATGTCAAATAGCTTGCTTGCGTAATCTGCAAAAAATCACAGACAAAGATTTCTGTTTCCGGCAAGATGTCGTAATACCCCGTATTACTTTACTATAGAGATTGTTTTACTTCCGGTCAAAATAAATAAAACTTTTGTTCATTTATCGTTAATACAGTTTTACTTCCGGTCAAAATAAACAAAACTTTTCTGTTCATTTATCGTTAAAAATACAATTATTATAAGTAATTAATTTATCCATTTGTTAGCTATTATATTGAAGGTACTGATTATTTTACTTTAGATTGTTAGTTTTAATCTTACTCTGACTGAGGTAGTCATCCGCGAAGTCAGAGTCTCAGATTGAGACAATCGGCGGTGAATCGCATGTGGCATATTTGTAAATAAACTCTTGTAGGTCGCCACCTGATAGATATGTTGTTCTTTTGTTTTTGAAAACGGTGATACTAATCTTACAGTGCATCAGGGTGCAGACAAGCGCGTTTTGTGCAATCGATTTTTTGAAAATCATGCTAAATTAGCGAGTCGATTCGATTGTCAAGTTTGAGTTTTATTTTTACTTTGTAGTGTTTGGAAGTAGGGCTAGTGAATTTTGAAAATCACTGATCCCATGTATAGTGGATTAAAAAAAAAAAAATTCTAGAAGCCCTGCACATAACTGAATAATTGTCTTTGTTTATATTACATGCATATATTATATCCATTATCTACTATTCTATCATTATAATACATATACATCCATTGGTTTTTCTTATAAATAGGTTTAAAAAAAATATTAAAAGTCGACTGACGGAAATATTTTGTGTCAACCACGACTCGCATGTACTATATTTAGGAGTATTTTAGCGAAATATTGCATCAAATACGTTGATAATTATATATGATTATTGCGTCATAATTTGTTGAGAGGAATAATTAGAGATCTAGAGAACAGAGCAGAGACAAGAAGAAATTAAAACTTCTCTATTGGGAAAATGTATTAATGGTGATATTTGCCCACCAACAGCAGCAATTATTCTGCTTTTTTTTTAATAAAAAAGGAATGTAAAATGACACCCCAACATATTTAATCAGTAGCAATGGGTTGAAAATAATTTATACTGAACTTGAAATATCAGACATGGACATCACATACTTTAGTCTGGCATTAATACAACAATTACAGCTTACTATTTGGAATGAAAAAAATATAATTAAGAAAATCGACTCACCTCTTTGGATCGGAATGTCTGAGGTGCAGACAGGTTCTTGCCATCATTGTTACCAAGGTGATTGTAGCTGACGATGGACTTTGGTTTGATGCCGGCACTGACCAAGAAATCAACAAGAACAGACTTCAGTTTAGTCTGGCCAGACTTGAAGTCATCACCATTAATGTGTACATGTTTCTTCTCTGCCAGTTCAATGACACCGGGTACAAAAGTGTTTTGTGGCGACCCATTAATATAAGTAACTCCTTGCAAAATGGCTGCGGTTGCAAAAAGCGTAGATGGAGAAATTTCTGAAGCATTACACTTTATGCTGTGTAGCAAATTTTCTGCAGTATCGTTCAACCCCTCACGGATGTCAGAAAATCGCTCAGTGTTTGCCGTCCACAGAACAATCACTTTATCCACACCACTGCTGTCCTTGAAGTCACAGATGTCTTGCTGCAGACGGACAAGAATTTCCTGCTTGGTTGCCAGTTTGAGCACATTGTCTGCCCGGTCCGCCTGGTTTGCAGCTATGAAGTCTGGAATGTAGACCGATGGGCGGGGTTTTATCTGCTTCATGTAGGGAATCAACTGTTGCTGAATGTTGTAGTCCAGCACCTTGGCACGAGCCATAGCATCAGCCATGTTCAGTGAAGAGATATCCCAACCTAAAAACAATCCATTGAAAACATTTCTATTTTCTATATTTAAAAAATAGTAAAAAATGGCTGCAGTGATATGCTAATAAGTGAAGGTCAAATCTTAAACTGCACTGGATAAAAGGTTGAAAACTGAATAAACAATTTGTGGGTGTCAATTTGGCAGGACTTTCTCTTGGTACATTCAATTGATTTTATTAGGGTTAGGTTTTGATCGATTGACAGTACCAAGAGAGAGTCATTCCATCAATCTGTCAACACTGTTAGTGATGTACCCCTATAGTTTGAAATTTGAAGGGCACAGCAATTAATACCTTTTGTATGATACACTAGGCCCCATACTTATAAAACTCAACATCAGTTCATAGTTCTATGTTTAAAGCTGTTAAAAGGATAGCTTGAATAGTAAAATCAAAGTTAACAATTAAAAATATTTAGGGCTTAACAGTCTGGACTCGAGGTTCAAACCAAAGTTCAGAGTAATTAATATCAAGACATTAGATTTTTTGGTAATAGATGTTTTATAAGCAGGGACCAAGAACAACAAAATGTCTTTAAAGTTCATGTAGTGGTTAAAAATCAGACATTGTTATGAAAGCCCTTAAATCAGGTCTTACTGTATTGTTTTGCTGTGGCATTGTAATGGAAATTAAAAGAACAAAAAAAAAAAGGAAACATACTGTTTAATATATTAATAGTAAATAAAAAATGATTACCATCAAAGACAATATCATCTGGATTGATCATAGGCAGTAGGTCCTTCATGGGCACATAAACCTCACCCTCGGGTCCGTTACCCAGACATACTGTACTGGCTTGCGTGATCGAACCAAAGTAGTTGGCGCGTTTCTTGCCATCCTTTGTATTCCAGCTCATTCCAAGACGGTTGGCGATGGTCGACGCTATCACGGTTGTCCCATTATTTCCACCCATTCCTACAAGCATGACTCCTAATTTGGGTACCTTACGATGGGTGCGGAATGTGTACGTAGTGGAAACTGGGGTGGCCACCAGCTTCCCATTCTTGAGCAGTACGTGTGTTGACTGGTAGTTGTACTTGCTCTCAATAAAAGAATCAGTGTATTTCACATCTGGGCTGTTCACTTCAATAGACATCTTTGATAGTTTTCAGCAACTAGAAATAAAACATCAGATCTGTATGATTTTTTTTAGCCACCTCCACTCCAATATTTAATACAGAAGACAATCTGTGCTTATTGATACCAAACACATCGTTTAAATCAGTGGCCATTAGATTAGGTATCAAACATATTATTTGTGACTCATTATTCAAAGGAATATTGCTACACAATCTACACTTTCCAATTTCCCACAAATAGGACATCACATCTGTTGTGGATGACTGACTGAACAAGAATATCTAATATATGTGATTCTGCTGAAGGCATTTCTAAAGACCGCAGTGTTGTTCTTTATGATACATTGCATAAAGATAGTTAGCTCCATATATACAAACAAATCCATGAAATGTTTAAGCACATGCAGCTGCACTGATAAAACCAATCATGCATCACTTGACATCCATATATTGATATAAATTAAATTCGAAACATTAGTATCATTTGCAAATGCAAAAATTTCATAAAATAACATTTCTACAATTGTTTATCACTTTATGGAGCACTCATTGCCTCAATGGAAGCTACGCCACTGGTTTCAGTATAACATCTGCCCTCTAGGAACTGGACATAATTAATACAAATTGCAAAAAAAAAAAAAAAAAAAAATATTAATAATTTTTAAAAATCTATGAACACCGGGGATTTTCGGATCCGAATACACACTCCTTTACGGTTACCACCTAAACACCATCCCGTTTTTTAACACGCCACACTAATGCGGGGCCGTTCAAAAATTACATAACTGATTAACTCCGACAATGTCAACGAGCGACTTACCGCTTTTAAAATTTTGGAAGCACTCCATAATCATGAGTCCATATACGGCTTAATTTAAATAAATAAATAATAAAAACAAAGTTTATAGTCTTCGACCATCATTGGGTCTATCAGTGTTTACATCTCTCATATCTGCCCCTCAGAAACAATCCTTACTCCCCCCGATTTGACAATAATGGAGTTCGGTTTATGAGCGCGTATTATGAATAAATTAACGGGTCCACAAAAAATGCCGGTATTGTACCGGCATCCTTATCTGTCACTAACAATCAACTAAATACATATTTTTACATCATAAAACGCATGCTCTTACCACAATACCATGATACCACACTATTGGGTCCTTACCTTTACCTCACAGTCTCGATGCTTTACCGACGTTTACACGAAATGATAACACAGTGCGTGCAGGCCCTTGATAAACTCGGACTCCCTCCAGAAATTTCTATGCAAGCAAGCTTTTCATTAGCTGAGGCAGCAAGCTAAAAAAAGCTGCCACGTGGAATTCCCATTCGCGATCGTTCGACGTAAAGGTCAAACATGGGTCAAAATTCTTCCAATCATTATGGAGGTAGGAACCATATTACATCAGTCGATGGTAGCGAGGTAAAAGAAATTGCATTGCTGACCAATCAAACTGTTACCGGTCGACATATTGTGTGGAAACTGTTACCCTATTAACAGATGCACAATCACAATGTGCAACCATCTTACTAGAAATTTGTTGTATCCAATATTTACACGCTTACTACAATTTTGTTTCCGTGGAAACTTTTAGATTTAAAATAAAAAATTAAAAAATCTGGATAACTTTGGAAGGAAATTTTTAAATAATGTTATAATTTATTATTATTATTAGTCACAACATCCTTAATAATAATAAATAAATAAAATATAAATAAATAATATTATTTAATAATAATTTTTTTAAAACCTTCCCTTTTCTACTTTGACGTTGACCCAAACCACAAAAACCAGAACAAGCATGTTATTATTACACTTAAAGTAGGCCTAAAATTAACATGAATAGATACTATATATAATACATGCATGACTATCAATTTATATTTTAGAATCCATGTCATGACTTTCTATGGGCTGTTTTAATCATTTAAGAGATAACTTTCACCAGAAGTCGCGAATAACAAAACTGTTAATCCATAGAGGGAATATAATAGTCAGTGGCGTTGGAACGAAATTCATATTGGGGGTGGGGTGGGGGTGGGGGCTGCTAATACTAAGAAGCAACTGACTTTACCAAAAAACACAAGAATAACATTAAAAAAAAATTAATTATTGAGGGGGGGAGGGGCTCAAGCCCCCGAGCCGCCCCCCGGGTCCAACGCTCCTGATAGTCCTAGACGCACTGTAGCAAACTCACCTCAATACACATTTCAAAAGCCTAGTTACTCGGGATTGAAGTGTAAAAAGTATACTCTCTCAGTTACCTGCACACATAAAATTACCATCACATAAACTCTTCACAACAGTAGTAAATATTTTTGTGTAGAGAATGACATAGCTTGTCCAGCGACATAGCTTGTCCAGTGACGCCATTTTGTTTATTTATTTATTTTTTAATCTGCGGCACAAAACAACCTACGTACGTGCGGTTCTATTGCATACAGAATATGACGGATATAAATAAATAATAATTTAAAAAAAACCCACAATAGATCATGCCTTACAGACGATATAAATCTCGACTTGAAACCTATTTTTAAACTCCTGGGTACTCCCTTGTACAATTAAATGGGCAGTATCAGTTGGATTGCAAATTAAATTTTGTAATAAAATGTAAAGACTCAACAGTATTTCCTCAGCTCAGTGATGGATCCAGAGTGACACATGGGGGAATACGATGGGGACAGTCAAGTGTCCATGTTACCAATGCAAAAGTAGTTTGTTTTATTTAACGACGCCTCTAGAGCACATTTGTTTTTGTCTTATGATCTGCTACTGGACGTCATTCTGACATTTATTTAGAGGAAACCCGCAGCCGTTACATAGGCTGCTCTTTCCACTAAACAGCAAGGAGTCTTTTATATGCATCGTCCCACACACAGGACAGCACACAGCACGGCCTTTGATGAACCAGATATGGATCAGTGGTTGTAATGGAAAATAGCCCAAACTGCAAATGGGTCCATTTATAATATTATACAAGAAAATAAATGTACTATCAAATATAATTATTTATAGTTATATACCTTTGAGTAGGGGTCTGTGATTATAATAATAATTATCAACATATAATATAAAACCATTAATATAGCTAATATCACATTGGCATCAGACTCTCAAGTATAATATTATACAAGAAAATAAATGTACTATCAAATATAATTATTTATAATTATGTACCTTTGAGTAGGGGTCTGTGATTATAATAATAATTATCAACATATAATATAAAACCATTAATATCACATTGGTATCAGACTCTTAAGGTTAAGACAGTGGTTCAAAATTGGTCAGATGCTGGCTCCCACTGACTACATGTCATAATTACCAAATGTTTGACATCCAATAGTCAATGATTAATAAATCAATGTGCTATAGTGGTGTCGTAAAAACACAAAACCCTCACGACCCCCTCACCCCCCAAAAAAACAACAAAATAATAACCTACACCCCGAAATACCCTCAAACAAACAAACAAACAAGCAAGTAAACAACAACAAAAATGACCAAAAAAAGAAAGAAAAAGAAGACAACAACCTCATATTGTTATCAGACAGAATACTCGAGCATGTAGTATATAAACTCAGCTGGGTGGTGGGGGGTGAGGGGAGACATGAGGATGCTCAGCCTCCCTCTTCTTTGAGCCAATTTTTATTTGGGTATAGTTTCGCGGTTTTGCACAACATATCTTATAAACACATAGAAATAAGCCCCCACTTTACTATTTTTTTTTTTATGAAATCCCCCTTCCCCCCCATAACACACATTTTGAAAATCCGCCAGTAAACGCAGACATAGGCGTACGGATTTTGTCTCGAATTTAAGGTGTTATTTTTTTTTTAACGCCACCTTAATTTTTGTCCGAATAAGAAATTTGCTCTAGCTTTGAGAGGGCAATTGTACCTCCCTTCCCTGCCTCCACCCATCTCGTACGCTTAAGAAATGAGATATTTGCACGTCTATACATTTTCACTAAAATACTCGTTCAATCGATATCGAATGGAGAAACGTCAGCAAATTCATTTGAATCAAAACATTATTTAACTCTAGACTGAACAAGATATTCGATCATAAAGTAGCTGATTTTTTTCAGCGTTATAATAGATCTGTTTTACACAATCTGAGTATTCGTTTCACTATTGTTTTAGTAATTAATATATTTGTCTTGGCTTGGCGCCATGGAGTGAACATGTCTGATGCAATAAAATGTTTACATCACTTACGTCACTTGTGACCATAAAGAGAGATGCTAAAATTTAGGCCAATCAAAATTGCAACACAAGATCACGTGGTTAGGAAACTTTCTCTGACAACGGAAAAGTACTCTTATAACAATAGGGGAATGAGATAAGACAATTAATGTATAACAGTGGCAGATGCAGAAAATCCATTTACGGGCCGCCAATAATATGATGCCGGTTTTGATTTGTTTATTTGTTTAACGTCCCCACCAGCACAAAAAATAAACATCGGCTATTGGTGAGTTGTTAAAACAATAAATAAATATAAATCAGTGTAAAAAGCTGATTTATATTATTTAACATATACAATGTAAATAGAAATATATAGAGTAAAGAATAAAATACATATTTTAAAGTTAATTTTTTTTTTTTAAACTTAATAAATAATAATAATCAGTGGCGTTGGAACGAAATTCATAGTGGGGGGGGGGGGGGAGGCTGCTAATACAAAAAAGC